>JANRMR010185797.1:0-11167 GCA_025434825.1 Bergia sp. 'catenularis'
CGTGACTCTGGTCGTGACTCGAGCTACGCGAGGTTAAGTGTAGCGATTTTAAAGGGAGTGTAAAAGCTTGTATATCTAGATCTTGTATCTAGCAAAAATATTTTCGTTTCACATTGTTGTTTTTTTCGGAGCACTTCTGTTTTTTAAACCCAAAGAATTCCAAATGATTTAAAGATTATAAATGCATGAACACATCGGTTACCATAACAGCTAGAGAAATCCAAAGTTAATTCGCTGTTTACTTCGACAGTAATTTTTATGAGTGAATTAACTTGGTCAATCCCGGGAGTAGCTTAGTCACTCTCAGTACCCTTCACAAACGCTTCGCCCTGCAGTGACAATAATTATTCCAAGTTCCATATAAAACATCACTCAACAAGTACAACACGCTTGATAATATAATCTAACTTGCCTCTGCAGGGCCGAACTTTTTCCAGTTGTCGTTCAGCACAAGTCTGTTTTTGTAGTGTTTTTTGACCGCGTTAGTGACATCAAGTGCCTTCAGGTTTTCCTCTTCACTTGTTTGTCCAGACATGTACAATGATCCTGAGTCTTCTGGAACACCGCTAACTGCTTTGAACACTAGAGTCCAACCTTATGTAAAGTGAAAAAAATACATTGTTTAACTACATTTGATGAAAACACCACAAAGATCAAAGTAAAGGCTAATGGCCATGATATGGAGATTAAGTCGGCTCAGCCATAACAGTCCCTGTTTGATCTTGGAACATACAATTGCATAACAGTATCAAAAAGTACCCAAAAGGCAAAACGTTCTTACTTCGAGTTTGGAACACCTCAGCTGGTATGCTTATGCAGTATCCATAACTCAACACACTTCAAACACCTGAACTAAATATTTGTCCCAGAATCCATAACTCAAATATACTAGCAACAGCTGAGTGCACCGAGAACATCTGAATCAATAATTATAGCTAATCCAGTAATAATAACTTAATATGCTATTAACAGCTGAGTACACTTGGAACATCTGAACTAAAATACTTAACTCAATATCCAGAGTAGAGCACACCAGTAACACCTGATCTGATATAATAACCTTCACTCTCCAGAGCACAATACACCAGTAACATCTGATCTGATATACTAACCTCCACTCTCCAGAGCATTGCACACCAGTAACACCTGATCTGATAGACTTACCTTCACTCTCCAGAGCATTGTACACTAGTAACACCTGATCTGATACACTAACCTTCACTCTCCAGAGCATTGCACACTAGTAACACCCGATCTGATATACTATCCTTCACTCTCCAGAGCACAGCACACCAGTAACACTTGATCTGCTAGACTAACCTTCACTCTCCAGAGCACAGTACGCCAGTAACACCAGAGCTGATATACTAACCTCCATTTGCCATATCACAGTACACCGGGAACACTTGACCTGTGAAAAGGAAAAGTGAGATTTGAGTCTGATTAAGAATATCAACTTGAATATTTACAGATGTAAGCAAAAGTTATTTATAAATAGTTTCCGAATAAAGTATATACTAGGGACTCCGACTTGAGACTGGCACACTGCAGTAAACTATTTGCTATAATTATAAGAAAGGGGTTTAAAATCTTGTTCTACTTGGTGTCTTTTTGTTTTGTTTTCGCCCTCCAGTACTACACTACTATCAATCTAGTACCTAGAAATCACAATCAGCAGTGATTTATATTAAGTAAAAGTCGTGTTCTACATGAAAGCTGTTAAACTGGGCTGAAAAACACTTTTGCTGTGTTGCCTTAGTCCGTACTGACAGATAAAAATTAATAACTGCTGACAGAGCAATTTAGTTTTCTGAGTTTGAAATTCGCATGTGTCCCCATCTTGAAAAGTGACGTGCAGTTGTTGAAGTCCCAGTTCCACTCTGAAGATATGAAGACAAGGCTTGACACAGGTTGCACAAGCTCTGCGTTTGTCTACAAACATATGGAATTTAATAAGTAACGCCAAATTAGACGAATTTAAGAGACTTTCTAAGGGAAATATTCGTTCGAGTTACTGGGGAGAACTTCGTCTGGGGAAGTCTCGGTAAATAATGGACATTATGACCGCCGTTTTCATAACGAGACAAATAATTAAAAGTACATGATACAAGTAAGTGCAACAAGGATGATTTATTTTTGTTATTTTCTTAATTTTAAATAGCTCGAACAATTATTTCCCATACAAAGTCTCTTAAATTCGTCCAAAATGGTGTTACTTATTAATAGACTATTCAGAGCTTGGGCAACCTGTGGGATTGGCACTTCAACTGTTTCTTTATGATAAAATTGATTCATCTGGCAAATAGCACAAACCTAATCATAATTTTTTTTTCTGTTTTCATTAGAATGCTTAATATATAGTTTAATAGGCAATGCTTTAAATGGTTTGTTTTTCGCAACAAGGTTGTGTGAAAAGCTTACGTAATGCGCACTAACTCTACGTCAGAACAAAACTCCGTTTGCTCTAAAAAAGGGTTAACGTTCCAACGTCAGCTCTGCACCCGACCTTACGGCGAAAAACAAATCAAATATGTTCTAGAAAGGTTAAATTTACACGTGTGTGTGTGTGTGTGTGTGTGTGTGGTGTGGTGTGCATGTATGTATGCGTGTTTGTGTGTGTTTTGTATGTATGTGTATACCAATATGTGTTTTGTTGTGGATACGTAAGTGCGTTGTGTATGCCTCAAGTAGATGTTTATGGAGTTATGTTTTATAGCTTTTCCTTCTCTACCTCAGTTTTTATGTTTGGACTCAAAAAATATGTTGGTGTGTTCTTCAAGTTTTTTTTTTCTTTTTCTGTTAATTATTTCTTCATTTACACTGTCTGTTATAATTTTACAGCAACAATTCTTTTACATAATAACATTTGGTGCATACTACCACGGCTACTGATTGTAAACGTATATATGACTAGTGTAATCCCATTAGGTCAAGGGGTTGGGTCACGGAATATCTCCCACTTTTTATAAAATTTTTGAAGCTCTCCGGTCTTCTTAGCAATGCTGTGTTCAATTTCTCTGGCTAGCAACAGGAGCCGTATAAAAGCTGATTGTTGTGGAAGCATAGTCTTCGCTCTACTGACGTATCTATGATATCTAGAAATAAGAAGGGCCTGATTTATAAGAATTTTATTTGGAAGGATATTGGGCCGGTTATTAAAACGAAGTTTAGATGGTGCTTAAGAAGGTCGTCTTCTAAACCTGGTTTAACCTACGGATACCGGTTATTAATATATGGTGTAAGTAAAACCGTGTCTGGACCACCTCTAGGCTCAGACTAACGAACAATAGAAAGTTAAACTTGCTCGTGAGCAAGTTTAACTTTAGACGTTTAACTTTAGGCGTTGTTTGACACTTATTTCGTGGTCATCTATTTTAGATGGATGGACTCCTCCGTTATCGAGAGCAAAGAGAATACGTAAATCGAGCTTGCACACACCGAATTCGTCATCTTAGAGAAAGGTGAAACCCTTTACAAGAATACAATTATGAAGATTTTATAATGCGATTTCGTCTGAGGAAATATTTAGTTGCTGACCTTGTAAAAATTTTGGGAATAGATCTGGAGCATCAAAAGAGAAGAGGATGTCTGCTCTCACCGATACAACAAGTCCTTATCGTTCTGCAATTTTATGCAACTGGCAGCTTTGAAAAAGTTGTTGGGGATTTATTTAAAGTGTCCATATTTGCCGCATGCAGCTCAATTCACAAGGTTTCAAGAGCTATTACCAAACGAAAGGGACAATTTCTGTCTTTCAATTCTCGCAACTTGTGTGAAACCAAGCGAAAATTCTACGACATTGCACATTTTCCGGGTGTGATCCGGGCTATTGACTGCACCCACATACGGATTACATGTCCAGGCAAAGACAGTGCTGTGGCTTTCTTCTGGAGCGTTTTGTTATCATAAGATTTGCTTTCTACTTCTAGAAACTCAGCACCCAGGTCGGCAAGCAGAAGTTTCTCTTCTTCGCTGAAATTTGTGGTTCGTCGTGCAGCAGAAGCCATATTTCACCTCCAAGAACTTCCACCTCTTACATCATTTATATGCACTTACGGACGATATGTCATTCATTAACTATTGCATAATCCTCGCCTACAAAAATCACGATTCGTACGTGTTTCAATAGCGCAATTTAGTTGTCGTTTAACCACCGTCTATTGAAACTACGTCTAAACCACGATATTAGCCGTTAACACGGGTTAACTTAGCCTTCGTTTTAATAACTGGCCCATTAAGTCCTAGACAGATCGACACAGAAAAGTGTGAGGATCTACGTTGACATCCAGTCGGTAACGTTTCTCGAGACGGCTTGTGAGAAAATACAATTCCAAGAGATCTGTTTCAATGTTTCTACGTGTTCATTGCAAATGTAACAGATATTATTTGGAACAATTCCAATTTTAAAAAGGAGATAATTTGTAGCAATTCTTCTATCAAGTAACTTAAATTGAAAGGTTCATAACTTTGAATCTTTAGAAGCGTGAAATGCTAAGGAGTAGGCTTTCTCCCAGTTGATATTTATGTTTTCATGTTCGATACATACTGTTTGTTCTTCTGTGGTATTGAAGTATTCTTTTGGATAATTAGACTGTAGATTGTTTTGGAAAACTCGTTTGACTCTAGCAACTGGCTCAACGTTTTTGACTGAGAGGCAACCTTTTTTTGGGGTAACTTTAATGATTCGGAATGCAGAAATTAGGCCATAATATATTAAAATATTGTCTGACCTGTAATTTTCAACAGTAAAAGCGGCATACGTCAAAAAGTTAGATTTTTCGTCCAACAGATCTTTTACATGGTTGACAGAACTTGTCGACCAATGGGGGAAAAATATAGGAGTATTCCTCGTTCTGATTAGAGAATTGTGCCAAGTTGGTATATTTTCAAAGTCTTTTGGAGTATTTTGAAAGTTTATTTCCAACCAGATGTGGAGGACTTCCTTCAAGAAATCCTCCTTAATATTCAGATGTTGAAGATCTTCTGAGTTTAAATTATCTGCAAATAGTTTTCTTCCGCCATGCTTTGCAATATAAAAATCGAAAAAAAGTTTCCACTTTCCTGTGCTTTCAGTATCAAGGTATTTTTTAATCCAGATGGATTTTAGTGAGCTATTGAAAGTTTTGATATCCAACATTTAAGCCCACCTTTTCTATATTCATTAATCATTTCAGATCTTTTAATTCTGTCACCTTTTCCGTCCCATAAATAAATAAATAATATATTATTTATTTCCTCCAAAAGTTTCTGATGGGTAGGGAGAGGTGTCAGAATATAAACCAGCTGTGAGGCCACTAGGCTCTTAATGACCGTAATTTTATCCAATAGCGTTAGTCGTCGGAGATGCCAATTGTCAACGATTTTATTCAGTTTTCAATTTTTTCTTTAAAGTTTAATGGCCCGAATGCTCCTTCAATAGTGAAAAACCATGCCCCAAGCGCTTTAACTTTCCGTCTGGCCCAAAGGAGTTTCTACTGTAGAAATAAGGTTGCATTACTATACCGCAGTTTTCCAATCCAAAGGGCTTTCAGGTTTTCAAAATTTACTTTCAAACCTGATGCAAGCGCAATAGTATCTAAAATCTTAAATGTGTTTTCAAGAGAGGAAAAGCTCCTGTCGAGTATTTGAGTGGTATCATCGGCTTATCGACTAATCTTACATTCGACTCAAGGTATGTGAATGCCTCGTATCAAATGATCTCTGTTGATGGCCGATCCGAGAACCTCTGCACATATTATAAATAAATAAGGGGATAGTGAGCACCCTTGTCTAACGCCTCGGTTAATTGAAAAAAGCCAAATGACCATTGTTCAGTATGGCACTGTTTGCTTCACGATAGAGTGTGTTCACCCATGATGTTAATGAGGGTCCAAAGTTGTAGTACTGCAGAGTTTTGACGATAAGGACAACTCCAGGGTGTCAAAAGAAGTAAACCGGGGATATCTCTAAGTTTTGTGAAGTTAATAATACTATCTATTAGCCTAACGTTTTCCCCAACAGATCTTCCATTTTAAAACTCTGTTTGATGAAAATTGATTATTGTCGGTAATACATTTTGAACTCTTGAGGCTGTTACTTTCGCGGCGATTTTATAGTCACAATTTATGAGCGAGATGGACCTCCAGTTTCTTAGACAATAAAGAATCTTGTTTTTTCTTGGGAAGCAAAGATATGAGACCGCTACCCTAAGATATCGACAAACCTCCTTTTTATACGCAGTATTAAGTGCGTTTTAAATTAAAAATACTTTGTTGTCTTGCCAGAAAAATGTATAGAATTCAGCTGCAAAACCAGGGATTTGTTGTTATCCATAGCTTTTAAATGTTGCAGGCATTTTTCTAATTTTAGTTTGTTTCGCAAGACTCTTTCTGTGAATCACTAAGTTTTGCTTCTATATTTTCTGTGAAGAAGTGTTTACTTTCGCTAAAATGACTAAACATTTGTGTATATACTGATTGATTTGGGTTAAATAATGGACTTTCTTCTTTTGCAATCATATTTTTATCAAATAAATTATTAGCTCCGTTTCTCTCATTTTGTAGTGTTCTCTTTACTGGTGCGTGTGAGTGAAAACGTTGCAACTGAGTCTTTAGCTGAATTTCAGCAAATCTTCTTGACATAAACAGAAACATGACTAAAATAGGAAAAAATAAAAACATAAAAGTAAACGAAGAAAAATAATGACGTTTGTTAATACTTTTATCGATAGCCCTTATTAATGATGACGTCACGATATAGTTTTGGGCATCAAAGTGAGGCTTGGTGGTGAAGTGCTTTGTTGCGGTCGCGGGAGTTTTGATTGTGAGTCATCACTACAGAAGAAAAAAATACAAAATAGTCGAAAAATATACAAACTCCAACCAAATTCATTGCACTTCGCTGCACTTAGCAACTGAGTATCACCACCAAACCTCACAAAACACTATAGTGACGTCATCAAGAATAAGGGCTATCCATAATTTAATCTTAATTTGCGTTTTTAATTCGTAAAAATTACAATAATTAGTTTGCATAATAGGACAACAAGCTGTCGTCAGTTTGCTCAAATGAACGTGGAAAAAGGTCCTCGGACTGTCAAGATTGACTCGGCCTTTTGGTTTGAAGTTGTCATCATTGTCAATGAGCAAGTTTACCACAATATGGCATAGTTGCCTTTTTTTAGCTCCATCGAACTACATGTAAACTTTATATTATTTATGTACTTATCACGGTGAGTATATTAAGCAGTTTCTTGACACAGGTTAGATAGGGGTGTATTATTCAAGACAGTGGAATTGTTGGAAGCATTTTTAACTAACTTAGGTGTTTCTAAATCCACTGTACGGTTGATTTTTTCACTTACCACCTAGTTCCTGACGTAAGTAGTAAACCCCATCTTTAACATTTCCGTTCAACTCCTCGTGGATCTTTTGACATGATTTACCCGGATTTTCTTTGCTGCCAACTCTAGGACGATTCACCGCTGACCAGTATTTTCCGTCACATAGCTCCAGAGTGCCCTTTTCGTTGTTAAATCGCAGTAAACCCGCGTTCGAGCCGCAGCATGACACGTCAGATGCACCTACTTTCACTGGTGGCGTGGGGGGTGCCTAAGAACAACATTTTCGTTTAAAACTTAACCCTATTCAGACTGGGCTTTTTTGGCGTTCCTGGGACTGGGGGGGGCTGAAAGAGCCCGCGGCCTATATCTCCAAAACTATTAGAGGGATTAATACTAAATTTGCCATGGTAAAACATTAAGTGAAAACAAATATAATGATATATTGTTTTGTCGGCTATGACGTCATAAATCCGTCATCTTCAAATTGTCTGGCGGCCTTCTTGGATTTTTTGATGACGTCAAAAAGTGTCCTAATTAACTTTAAATGACCGGAAATTTGTTGGGATGAATTGCAAAAAGCAAAATTCACAAAATGCAAATACATAAAATGAGAAAAATTCGAATAACCAAAGATAGAAGGAAGTAGAAGGAAAAAAGGTCATTCAAAAAAAGGGTCTCTATGGAAACGGAGTAATTAGTAAACACAAGTTTGACACACTAAAATGTTCCTCGATAAATTTTAGGAAAAGTCACAAAATCCTGGCCTTGTACATGAAAAGGTTCTTTCGCTAGAAAGGTTGAAAGTTGGCGCGGGCACTTTCCGCTCCCCCCTAGTCTGAATAGGGTTAACTCTCAGTCTAAAGAGCAAATTGTAAAACAGTTACCTTATTCAAAATGTTTGCAACAAACACTTTGCATTTAATATAGTGCTCTTAGGGAAATGTATTGTATCTTTTGTTGATCGTATTGATATCACGTAGAAATTTACAATGTTTTACAATGTATTTTTTTATCATCTCATCCATTTAAAGTGAATAGAATAAAAATGAAACTTTTCTTGTTGGAATTTTCTTGCTGTTAATGTACTTCATGCATGCAAAGTAGTTTTGGTAATTTGTCACTGTAGTCTACCAGGTACCAATGAAGTTTGGGGATCTGAAAGCTCAAACTAGTTAGCTGATGAACGTATTTACTTTCCTATCAAAGGAGATTTTCTACACTACATACTGTCAGTATTACTTATAATTATGTAATTTGACTTTTAAGGAGACACATTTGCTGAAGTAAAACAAACCGAAACTCTATCCACTGAACAAATCCAAAACATGTCTATTTATTTTGCTTGTCTAAAAGAAAGCAAAAGTGTTTGTTGCCAGTTGTTTTCTAAAATTAGGGACTGGATTGTTCGATCCATCAATCTCTAATGTAGAGTGAGATGTACTTACAGCACACTCGGCCACCTCAGCCTCACACGTGTCAAAAACACATGTACAGTACAACAGAACAAGAGAAACCAACAGCATGTTTGGACTCGTCATACTGTTTCTTGCCATTCGAACTTAATATGACTTCACAAAAATCACCAAATCAGTTTTCTTGTCTTTTTCCCAGGTCCTAAAGGAAAATTGTTAACCTTTACCATTAGCATTAGCATAGTACATATAAAATAGAAATTTCATCTCATAGCTAAATAATTGTGATGACTCTACAATATATTTCGGCTCCTAATGGAGAACTGTGTAATTGGAAGGGGAAAACTGATTATTTTGGTTTTACATAGCCATTTGCTAAACTTTTTGAAGAACGTTTAAGATTTTTTAACATTTTTGGGGCCAAGCATGGCATCACGTATTAAAAGTTTAAAAGAAATGGTCTTGGCATTAAATAAAATAAAACTAGCGGTAGCTTCTTTTTCACAAACTAGATCCAAGGTATTTATTTTTTCGAAATTTACTGCTTACGAAGAGAGGAAGAAGCCAACATCTCGCCATGTTTTCCATCCATGTCACGTTTTTGTTCTAGATGGTAAATGTACTTACACAACCAAAGCAACTCGTTTCTCACACTAGTTTTGAGGTTCTTTCTTGTTCCCAACCTGAACGAAGTTGCACTAACTCAGCTATTTGTGCCTTTGTTCTTTTATGTGTTTTGATACAAAACAGTTAGGTATCTATTGATCTTCAAGCCTTCAGCTATTATTAATCTTTAATGAAACATAACTAGGTAACATTCATGCTTTTGAGTTATTTTCTTTATGTTCAGCACGTATGCGCTAGGTTTACCAAGCGTGGGCTTAATTTTTTGTTTGTTTTTGTCAATTGTTTTCCTACTAGTTTTACCGTTATTTATTTGTTTTTATAGCAATGACATTTAATACCAAACCAAACACTAATACTTTATGTTCGTAGAACTGATACTTTCAACTTGCAAGAAAATCATTTTAAACGGGAAACATTTAAGGATTTAACTTCAAGCCCCGATCAAATATGTTTGCTCAAAGTACACACATGAGGCCCGATTAGTGTCGTTTGTTAGACGATCTGCGCTCTGGCTTTTCTGATTATAAATGTTATATCCAGTAGAGAGCTTATCGTAGTTTATTGGCCGTTAAAAATATCAACCAATTACAACAAAAACGTATGCAAACATTCTTAAAGATTGATCGGGTTTCCATCTTAATCAACGACAATATTTGACAATAAAACTGTTTTCAAAACGAAAAAGTATTATTAGCTGTTACAATAAGTATTGGATATTAAAAAAGAAAGTTTCACAACAAATTAATTTATATATTTTGCAATAACAATTTGAAAAGAAGAAATGAAATGCAGACAGCAAAGAAAATAATTATCACCAGAATATCCTTGGGGGTTAAATTGGCTAGATAAGTAGCAAAGTCCACATACTGAAAGCAAAACAATACAATACAAAATTAAGTTACACAGCGTGGGACTCTACAAACTAATTACTGTTAATTAAAAAGATATTTTCTGCAGGAGCAAAATATTTGTCACAATACACCCCATGGAGCTTATCAAGCTCCAAATGTTACTTATCCAGAATATAGGTGATCATACAAGAAAGTTCCTCAACAAATTTCGCGCGCATGTTTATTCTAAGTAGTCAAGCTCACAATTAAATGAGGACATTTACCAAATCGTTCACGCTTTTTGTTACAAAGATATTTTCTGATATGGCCAAAGTACTTATCGCTAGCCATTTATCAGTTTTGTCAGTAGCTTGTTTATTCCACCAAGTAACTGGTGCAACAGCTTTATGTGCCAGCATTTTATTGTAGTCTGTCACTTGGACCTGTTTGTAGCTATATATACATATTGGTGAGACAAAAATTAATGTAAAAAACTGCTCTATTTTGATTGAATATTTTCTTGCATTTTCATACCAGGAAAGATAATTGATATCTCGAACAAAAAAAAATTGTTTGGCACTTGTTGTGAGATCAACACGTCGGCGAGTATTTTGTTATTGCAGATGCAATTTGGTGTCATGGCTTTAAACTTTTGGTAAAGCAGAGCAACTGGGGCAGATCAGCTGAGAGATTCTAATAAAAAATACCACATTTTCTGCTGATCAAAATCTTACCTCTCCTCGTGTACAATGGCTTATATATATATGAACTGCATTCTGAGACCTTTATAATACAATACCTTTTTTTTAAAAAAAATAAAAACAGTAACGACGCTCATACCCAATTCTTCTCGCTTTTCTCATACATACATACATATATATACAGGTGCTCCCCGCGGGACTTTTCAGCTACCTGTTCACAGCAAGTATATGGTTCAGTTGTTGAGGGTCTTAGCCAGACCGCTATAAGCGGTTCAC
>JANRMR010185819.1:0-11163 GCA_025434825.1 Bergia sp. 'catenularis'
CCCCTCCACCATCCAAAACAATCATGTTGCACATTGTTCATACCATGGACCTTCAATTAATCATTTGATAGCAAAATCAAAGAGACACAGTAGTAGTTCAGTTCAGAAACTGATTTCAAGATCTTTCAACCCAAACCCACAGTCGAGGTCAAAATATTTGGCAAACAACATGAACATTGAATAACTAGCTAGTGATTAGTATGCGAGACTGAATAATTAACATTTACTTGAATGATTAGTACAAATTTGTATGCAACCAGTTTCTCACATGTCATATTGCAAGCGATTCAAGCAAATATTAATTCGATCAGAAAACTCGAGTTGTTTCAAGTAAATGACTACAGGAACCGCTGCAAACATATTGGGTTAAGGCAATAAACTAAATGGTTACTCACCAAACAGACAACAAATGGCGGGACTTTTAAATTACCTCCACTGGTTCCAGCCCTCGGGACAGCTCCATGTGGCACACGACATCGCTGCGAAAGATCGCCGAGCTGAAAAACCTGCAAAAAATCAAGCACAAAACGATAATTATTTCTAAGATTAAATTTAGAGCTTAACTAAGAATTAAGTCCAGCAAAGTCCATAGCGAGTAAGAAAGCCTTCACACGAATCGTGTCCGCCACAAGATTGTGGCATTTTTTAAACGAATTAAGTAATATAATTATTACCAAAGTTTTCGACACACAAATAAAATCTTAGTATCGGCAATTAAATAAAAATACCTTCAAGTTTATTTCTGCTCACAACACACGAAAGTCGGGGCAATAACTATAAGATGTATTGACAAAAAAAACTGTCACAGTTTCAACACACCTTCATTTTGCCATCGTCCATTTTGATTGAGCTGGCAGAATATTTTTCCGCGTTAGCCTGGTGCCGACAAAACCTCGCTTTAATTTTTTATGTACAACTGAAAAGGGAAGGGGGGTGGGGGAGGGGGGGTCGTAACATATTTGGCTTTTCCAACTGGAAAAACGAACAGCTTGAAGGTAAAATTTCTCTTTTTTTCTCTCAACTATTCACATAGAATTTCAATTTACTTTTTCATTAAATATATATTCCAAGGATCACCTTGAACCTTTTAAATGAATTTTTATTGCGCTCTCATTGTCAACAGCTACATACTTTTGTTTCATTCAATACTGTAATATTTTTTTTCCTTTTTCTAAACAAAACATGAACAATAATATTCAATAATAATTGGCTTTTTATGTTCTGAATTCGCATATTTCTGTAACTATATATTTTCTGTTGTAACATATAATCATTTCTTTCAGTTAACCACTGACTTGCCCAGATCAGTTTACTGCATGGTATCCCTCAGTACTTGATGGACCGTCTGCAGAGAGTCCTCAACGCCGCCGCTCGTGTCATTCGCTGTGTTCCTCAATTCGCCCATATTACACCTACTCTGTTCCGACTTTACTGGCTCCCCGTTATATACCGCATTGACTTCAAGATTGCTTTGCTTGTTTTCAAGGCGTTGAATGACATGGCCCACCCTACTTGGCCGACCTGCTCGTTGTCAGGACTGACACTCGTTACGTGCTACGCAGTAACAGTCAATTGCGTCTAGTAAACCCGGCAACTAGATGGAAGACCTTCGCCGATCGGGCTTTCTGCGCTGCAGCCCCAAGAATCTGGAACAATTTACCAGACGACGTCAAAAGGAGCGAGACTGTCGAACATTTCAAAACGAAACTCAAAATTCATTTATTCAAACTATTTGCAGGTCACTGGAGTTTTGCATTTCATATCTTTAATTGAAATAAATTGAACTTGAACTTATTATTAAATTTGAAAAAGGAATTTTATATTTTGTTTCTGAACGTAAACCGAAACACACGACTAACCCGTATTTTCTGAATAAAACTTAAATTTATGACACCGATAAAACAAAACTTAGAAATAAACACCTCAACGGCAACGAATATTAATATTAACGCCGTCTATTAAATCAAAAAGAGTGGAAATTCATATAAGTGCCCAGGGCGCTCTATAAAATACAATTTTAAAAACCAGCAGTCACACAACTAGAAAAAATCGCAGTGAAAGACGCCTTGTTGGTCTCTGAAGAAGGCTCTTCTGTTTTGTGCGTCTCAAAATTAGTCGATAACATTTGCATTACAGTCAAAATTTCGTCTGCATTGTACACCTTATTATCAATCAAGAGGGTGTTTTGTCCATTTAGATAAATTGTAAACTGGAGATTTATATTCTACTAATCGTGACAACCCTCTGTTTGACAATTAAGACACACGAAGCAACATTGCACGAGATATTTCTCGCAACTGTTGCAAATAGTATATTCCTCCTTACAGTGAAGAACGCATACTCAGTCAGTTTGCATTATTGCTGGACTGTTTCAACAGCAGTTTCCGATGCTGACATAAAGTGGTGTAATTTCACCGTTCCATACAATGTTATGCAGTTTATCACAAACCAGCTTGTGTGACAGACTCACTAAGCCAGGGCTCCAGGAGTTATGTCTGTGCAGTCGATCTGGAAGGAGAAAACTTATGATATTTATTCACTAGGTAGCCATGTGACAGACTCGCGAAGTCCAGAGAGTTACCCAAGGGTCGGGGAGTTATGTCTGTGCAGTAGTAGTTGTAAAATGCCGGTTCCGGCACACAGGGGAATTTCCCTAAGAATAAATTCTAAATATTTTTCATTTTTTTTTTTCATTTTTAAACTACTGATTTTTTTATTTTATTTTTTTCATTTTTAAAAATGTTTTTTTTATTTTTTCATGTATATAAAATGGAGAACGTTAATAAAAAGAAAGTTGTTTCAACTTCTTCTAATATTTTAGACCAACCAGTTCCTAAGATTAATGTTCCTATTCTTGAACCTACTCCATGTGTTGCAGGAAATAAAGTAGCATCATTGAAAAGTTTAGCTAATAGGGTTTCAAAACCAGTTGTTAGAAGGATTAGTGAATTTGCAGATTGGATGATATCATACGTCCCAGAACCAATTAGAAATACTGTGAGCGAACGCGCTAATAAACTAAAGAGTGATCCTCAAGCAAACAGAAAAGTTTAAGCCAGAACAGAAAGAAACAGCGTTAAAGCGGTACTTAAAAACTTATAGGATAAATGGAGTAGAAGGTTACGATCCTAAAACTTTCATCAGTAATATCAAGCCAAAAGTACTTTTAAAATCTTATTAAGCAACGAAAGGAGCCAATCAAATTAAAATTCATATTCACCTGTAAGTTCGTGAAAGAGAATCCTGCTACAGGGCAGATTGATGAAAATTCAGGTTATTTTCATTCTTTGGTAGAAACGATAACTGAATCAACCGATCTATCAGATACTTTCAATGTTATGTGTGGTAGTTTACTTGAATTAATTCAGCAATTTCAGAATCATGGATCTGGATGGCAGTTTAACCAAGTTGAATATTTCGATATTAACGTTGACTCCTTCGAACCACTTTCTGGAAGTTCGTATATTCCTCTTCCAAAATCATTGAAAACCAAGAAAGCGGTTATTAATGTTAAGAATGAAAAAGATCATTAATAATGTTTTAAATGGGCTGTAACTTCAGCTGTGTATCCTAAAGAGAAAAATCCACAAAGATTAAACGAGCAGATGAGAGAAGATTCTAAAAACTTCAATTGGAAAGGAATTGATTTTCTAGTCTCTCTAAATCAGATTAATATATTCGACAGACAGAATCCATATGCTATAAACGTATTCGGATTTGACAAGGAGAAAGTTTATCCGTTAAGAATAAGCAAGAAATAATCTCAAGTAATTGATTTCTTGCTAATATCAAACTATGAAACAAACCATTATTGCTGGATAAAGAATAAGAGGGTTATTATCCTCACAAGTTAGTGATCATAAATCTGTGAGATATTTTTGTGATCGATGTATAAGTCATTTTCATAATAAACTTGCATTGAAAAAACACCTCGAATACTGTTCTAATCATGAAGAGGTTAGAATAGAATTTCCTAAGGAGGAGAAGATAATACTTAATTTCAAGAATTACAACAGAAGTATGCGTGTTCCATTCGTAATGTATGCAGATTTTGAATCCTTCACGGAGAGAATCTCAACCTTGTAGTCTTGATGAGAACAATTTAAGTTTTACGAAACAATATCAACATCATTTAAGCCCTCAGGCTTTTGCTATCTTATCAAGTGTTTTGATGACAAACTCTTTAAGACTAAATTAGTCACATACACGGCAAAGTCGCCAAACCAAGATATCGGTCAAATACATGTATTCATAGATTCTCTTGAGAGCGGCATAATAGAACTTTATAAGACATCTGAATTCAAGGACGTAAGAATGAGAAAAAAGGATAAGTTAGCTTATCAGTCAGCTACGCACTGTCATATCTGTCGTAAGGAACTAAATGGAGACCAGATTATAGACCACTGTCATATAAGATTCCAAAGTTTTACCCCGTAATATTTCACAGTCTATCAGGCTACGACGCTCATCTGTTTGTCAAGAATCTTGGTAGATCGGAAGGCAAGGTTAATTGTATTCCAAACGATGAAGAGAAATATATATCCTTTTCTAAAGAGATTGTTGTTGATACTTTCACTAATAAGGATGGTGAAAAGGTTGAGTCACAACTTTCACATTTTTCGAAGAAGTCGTCATCTTCGTAGTTCGATTTTTGCATTTCATCTTTGTTTGGAATATGATCGAAGTAACTATTAGGTTTTATCTTTTTCATAATTAACACTTCTTTTGTTACTATGATTACACTCTTGATATTTCCAAAGAAAACGTCTTTTATCTGCAAAATCAACGTTTGTTCTAGAGGACAACCAACCAAATCTTCAGGATCCTCACATACTCTCTTATATTCGAAATTAGAACACTTCTTCCAAAATTGTATACTTATCTTACCTCTATTCGTGTAGAGTTTCGAATAGACTTTTTTGTACTCCTCTTCTTCTATCCTCTTGAGCTTCAAATTCACAAATATCTGATAATCTTTTCTCGATAGATTTGAAGAACTCTCTGTTATCATCATCAACAGAAAGACCGATACTCAAATTACCATCATTGTCAAAAATCTTAAATTTTCCAGATACTGATACATAAAATAGTTTCCGGTCGTAGTTTTTTTTGGAAAACATTATATCTGAAACCGCTTCTTGATTGTTTCTGTTCTTCATCTGCAACAAAACACACATGCTGGATCGAAATTTTTAATCGAGACTAAAGACATTGTATATTTTATATATACAAATATTTTTTATAAAGTTTTTTAATCTCAAAAAAAAAAAAGATATTCATTTTTAATAAATGAATATCTTCAGTTTCAATCACATATCAAAAGATTTGTCAGTTAAATTCAACTAAACCCTGGGTATTTTAAGTTATTGACCCGACTTTGTTTTGAAAAGTTCTTTGCCCTGCGGGGAAAAAAATATAGCTTGATCCGCACGTGCGGCCAATTATTGAAGGAGCGTGTCCTTTGTCCTTGGTTGGAGAGCGCGGCGGTCACCTGTTCAGAATTCTGAGAACTTCATGACATGCTTGAGAGGGTTAGTAATGAAATTGAGAGAAGGCAGATAGCGTTGTTGAATCAATTCAGATTTTCTTAGTCTACTAGAGAATTTTTGGACTCAGATTTTGAAAAACGTGATAGAATAATGTTGATCTATAAGAGTATTTTCATATATTCTTCCAGCTCCTTCAAGCAAAAGAGGTATATAGAGAATGAATGTAAGGAGATCTTTTATATGAATGAAATCTTTAATAAAATTGAGAAGTTGCAATGTATTCACAAGAAGAATAAGTACTTCTGTAAAGATTGTGGAGGATCGCAGATCTGTCCACATAATAAGAAAAAATGTTATTGTGAGTTATGCTCATCTTGATTCATTATGAATTAAGGTGTTAAGGATTTCATTTTCACTTAAGCTTTAACACTGAATATACCTCAAAAATCTTATCATCATTATCGTCACCAAGTAGGTAACTAGCGAAACAATCAATGTCAGTTAATTCTTTTTCCATTTCTTCCGTAATTGTTATACCTTTTTGCTTAAGTATAAACTCAAAGTATTTTGTGAAATCATCAAGGAGTGATTGCATGTCATTTATTTCGTCTTCATCATCAGCGGTTGATTCATTTACTTTTATTTTTTTAGGGAAATTCCCTTGTGTCCCAGAATCGGTGTTTTACTACTACTCTATAACACTTTCTTTATCTCGGATGTTTTATTTAATTGATTTGTATTTAGAGCCACGATAAAATTTTAAAAAGTGTGACGTACCTTCGTCAGTACGCAAGTAAATTCAGAAAACAGACGTCTGCCATTTTCTGTTCTGGCATTCCAACGCATTTCCCAGCATTACCTCCATTGTGTATCTCCAACTATGGTCTGTAATATAGTTACATATCTGTTTGAGTGCCGCTGTAGCTTTTAAGAGCAAATCACTGGAAGTGATATAAAAATCAATTTATTTTGTTTTGGCAATCGGTAACAAGCTAAATCTAAACTTTCAAAAATTGTCTAAACAATTTCTAAACTCTGTTTTGTTAGAAGATCTTAACACAAATTGTCATTATTTACATTTTAACTTGAGGAGTGATAACGTTTATGATTGATTCTCATCACGAGAAAAGTTTAATTTTGTTTTACATCATAAGGAAAACTCAGTTTAGCTTTTAATGATAAGTCCGCAACTTCCCGAATATCCAATTTGTAAACAATATAATGTCTGAATGATTATTGTCCAAAGATAGCAATAGTAGCCGCGTCTTCTATCAAAGCCTAGACGTTTTGAACTTGGAGTTTTTTTTATGAAAAAAAAAACATCTCCATCTGTACAATAAATTACTGAAAGTGCTTTATAGTGTTATAATATACCGAAGGAATGTAGAGCCGGGCGGATGTACACGGGACTGACGTAAAATGAGACTCACTCAGTTGTTGGTTTTCATCACTGCAGTTTTGTTTACTGTTGATGTTTAAGTTTCTAAACTGCTCAGTGCTAGGGCAAGATAAAATAGTTATTATAAATATAAAGAGAATATCATAAACATTGCGTTTCACCTGCTTTCACAATTTAACAGTCACTCACTCAGCTCATTAGATCATAGTTTGGATTAAACAGCAACAAATACCGTCAAAATCATGTTGAGTTAGTTTGCACTTTTCTAAGGTTGTGAACATTTTACGTTTGAAAGAAGCCAATGCTGATACAGTCAACGGAAGTGACGTAAACTATAAAGAGAAAAATTTTGCTGCAGATATCAAAATTCCAGACAGCCGAAGTTCAAAAACTTGAATTAAAACGCCGACCGTCTGCTGCCACCTCTCGGTCAAGAAAATCAAAAGGCTCTAACGTGGACTTAAATCATCTTTTGGACCCGTTATTTCGATATCTAGAAAGAACACTGTGTTACAACTACTTCGTCTTTCGTGGTGTATTAATTTGAGCGTTTGGAAGAAAATAGATTGTTTTTGCCGCCGTCTTCAAAAGTCCCCGTTTTGACTAAAACTTCGCCACAATGTTGAAAACTACAACATCTGAGTACGGTTCTGACGTCACTTCCGTTGACTGTAACTTTTGATCCATTTGGTTAAAATGTAATCTATTTTTGTTTTGTAATTTTTCACAGTCGCTTTTCCGATTAAAAAACTAAAAGCGAAGTTTTTTTCCCATAATCCAAGATGTTGTAAGCGATATTTAAAACTCATATTTTAGTATAACACGTTCTAATTCGGTCAGTGGTTCGTAGCCTTACCCTTATATTTTAGTAGTTCGTTGGCATAAGCAAAACTCTTTGCAGTCTTAAACATGTTCTACAGCATTATCCGATCCTGATGAATTGATTTGTGAAAAGATCGCGAGGCTGTATATTTTATCAAACCAATTTTATGCTGCGCTAGCAATATTTTCCGCACCAAAACTTGGGGGGACAAGGGGGGAAGGGGGGGGGGGGTTTGAGCCCTCCCAAATTTCCAACCCTCCCCTGCTCCGCCGCCAAGCAATCCTCGATCATTTGCTCGAATATAAATAAAGTAATCCTTCTTATTGTTATAATAACCAGGCGACAGCAACAACAATCTTTATTTGACCCATAATTACAAAAGCCCAAATGTTAATTAAAGAGTAAACTAATAAATTTAAGTAGGGTGCAGGGCATCCAAAAAAAACCACGAGGGCTTGTCTAGGAAGTGTTTTTGATGAGGCTCTGTTCTTGATTTTCAAAAACTTCTGTCACAATTTAAAATTGTTCTTAAATTCTTATTCCTATAGATAACGAAGATACAACCACTCACTGAACTTCTGGAACTAAACTTCGTGGTCATTGATAAGTCGACGTATTCACTAACAATAGCATTAGTGGCCGGTGGAATACATTTGTTAAAGATCTTTCTTGTTATCGTTTTTGCTATCAGGTTTGCTTTGTTTTGTGATACATCAAATATAAAAACGGAAAAGAACAAACACTTATATTCATGTTAAAAAGTTGAGAAATCTGTGAAACTCTTTGTGTTCATTGCTGAGTAAGCTGGTAATGACTTTAACATTTTACTCTAGAAGCTTTCTTATGGTTTCTGCATGCATGAGCATCAACCTGAGTTTGTTCAGTAATTTACCCGCACTTAAAGAGTAGCTTCTTGCGATAGTAAACTGATAAAGCTGTATAGCTGTTTCAGCCAGTGAGGAAAGGTTTTATTGTACCATAACAGGCTACATCGGGTGAAAGAAAATTTCTGAAGTCTCTACAAGTTTCACTTAGAAAGTGTTTTTTCCATATAAACGATTTATTTAAGGTTTCCAATTTCATAAGAGCGATTGAAGTTCCCACTAAGTTTTGTTGTCTACTCAAAAAAGCGCTGCAACAGGCGCTTAGTAAGTTTTAGAGTTTTAGGTGCTTACTTGAGGGTGGTGTAAATCGAAGGAGTCGTTATTTGAGGGCAGCGCTCTTTAGCATTTTGTTCACATTTGCGGCGCTTCTTTGAGGGCGGTGCTTAATCTTTGTGCAAAAAAAACCAAACAAATTGAATAATTATAAAAACCGAATGTTAAGGACGATTTCAAACCTGAAACTAATCATGATATTTAATTACTGCACTATTAATGTCTGCATTGATAAATACTTTTTATCGCTCTTTAGCTCTTGAAACAAGAGTACTGTCTTTTCAAAGTTGTTTTCTTCCACACTGATCTGAACCAAGTAAGCTCTGTTAGAAAATACTTAGAGAATTCAACTGAACCAATTAATTACACAATTTCTCTTTTGGAAGAAATCGGTTTTGCGAAAGCCTTTAATATTGATTTTTTGAAAACTTTAGCCTAATATTGTTTTTAATCATTATGAGTTCCGATAGAGTTTGGTTTATCAAAAGAGTGTAGTTTATTTGGTCGGCTAACAAGATTTGTTTTCAGAATTGTGTGGAAATGTGTTAAATACTCCTTCCAATCATTTTATAGAAGCAACTAAACTGGAAAAAAATTATTTCCTAATTTAATATTGCACATTTGATCACTTTGATATATTACCTTATCTTGCGTGTTATACTTTTCTTTAGGTAGAATGCTTTCATTCTCAGCCTGTGAACAGAATGATGCAAATAATAAATTAACTAAGTGCACGGCCAGTGCGTTCCTATTCTAAACGTGTTTCTCTTTCTTATCACACGTGCGGATCAAACAAACGTGAGTGAATGGTGGAGAGCTGGTAAGGGTCGAAGGGCTCTCTCTCTCTTTTGACCACCATTACATCTTGTGAATCCTCGTCGACTACGATTATCTTGAGCTCTCATCTACTTGCAATCGAGAGTTAAACAGAACTAGTGTCTAATTGTCATCACTAAGATCTAATCCAAATCTTGCACAGTCCAGTTTCAATACACGCACCTCCTCTTCACTTGAAGAGTCTGTCACACAACCTAGTCCAAAACAGAACAAAGTTTGGAATGAGAAGGTGCGCGAGCGTAATAAAATAAAATTGTTTTAATTGTTTGCGCCATTGTGCTTGTAAGCTGAGAACGAAAACGTTGAGCCGGAAGATAACTGTAACAACAAGTTGGCAGTATTAAGAAACTCTTCTTCAGAAACAAGGTAATGTATCAACGCTGACCTTGTAAGATTAAAAATAGGTATTTTTGGAAGTGAATGTGAGTTTGAAAGTTCAGTTGATGTTTATTTCAGATACTAGATGGATAGATGTTTACCCTTCCACACAATCCAGAAAATATAAGTTGTTATCCGAGAAAAAAAAGATACAGTACGGAGTTTATGCCTCATATACTTCCTAGTAAAGATTATTTGTCGAAATGGTTGTTGAAGAAACTTTATTGTACAGATTTTGAAAGAAAAAAACATACTTAATTTTCAAATTTAGTTAGCTTTCATTCGTACTATCGTGTATACCAAAGACTAGTACAGCTTGCTTTGTTCCTTTTTATTTTACTTTATTATGGAATTTGTTTTATACAAATATTAATGTTAAACTGTTTTATCTTACAGCATTTATTCAGAAACAGACAAAGTTGAGGGACCATTACTCGGTTGAACTTCAGTGTTGTAAGTTGGCAATGTATCTTTGCAGTGACAGACCCACCCCGTCTTCTCAAACTGATTTTACTGATTTCAAATTTTCATATTAACGAAATCTATTGTTTGTTCCAGTGGCGGATCTAGGGGGTTGCACCGGGGACCACTAACAGCCCCCCCCCCCTGCCCCTCCCCCTTGTGAGTCACATTTTTTTTCGTGAAGTACTTCATAGTCGTAATGCGAGAAAAAAAAAAGAGTTTCTTTTTTCTAACAAGAAAATACGTGGCTACACTACACAAACGGCAAATGCAGGAATTACCATCTTCAAAAAACGGTTCTCACCAAAACCTTGCCGCTTCGTCGCACATATAGTTTAATCAAGCTGGTCCCCCCCCCCCCCCCTTTCACATTTTTATATCCACCCCTGCGTTAAGTTACATATGAGGTAGACATGCTCCGGAGAAATGAAGAAAACCGCTTTGAAAAATCAGGCCTTCTACTTCAGGATTGCTGACCTTTTCAACAGCAGAAAGCTATAACATTTTCTTTAATTTCTCTCACATGTTTTGTTTTAATTTAGTTGTATTTGGTCCGAAGTTTAGAGCCGTGGTAGTTAATTTTAAAAAGTGTGACGTATCTTCGTCAGTACGCAAGTA
>JANRMR010185853.1:0-11161 GCA_025434825.1 Bergia sp. 'catenularis'
AACTCGTCTTCGCCTCGTTTTCTCTCAACACTTTTCTCGTGTCCTACTACGTCACTCCGTGTTCTATTCTTGTATAAGCCACGCGCGACACTCTTTTATTCCTTTAATAGAGCCACGCGCGACACTGTTTTATTCCTTTAATAGAATAGAATGAAATAAAATAAAATAAAATATAAAATTCAAATAAACACGTGAAAACGACAAAAAGAGACACAAACTAAGACAAAACAAGTAATGATTGCAAAACAACCACAAACAAAAATCAATCCAGTTAAGATGCCATACGGCAAAAAAGTGCAGCCCACTTGGCTTATCACTAAAAAGGGCAGTTGACTCATTAACAATTTCTCCGTAAGTTTGCTTGCTCATCTTCATATGCGCGTGCGATATTCTCAATATATGAATCAGTGGCAAATCGTGTTAGGATAGCTATTTGTACACCATCTTCTACTGCTTCCTGTGTTGTCTGTCGGTACATAAACTACAGCGACTTTTTGCACGGAAAGTGAGTGTGCAAGGTTAGCGCAGTTGGCAAGATCTCTGACTGCCCGGATTCAATCCATGAAGTCTTAGCGCGACTTCGCCACATCGTCCGCGGACATGGATGCTAACCGTTGCTTTAGTCTCTTGACGTTCTACCGGGGGATCCACGGATTTATCGAAAGTAATTTGGTTTTATTGGCTGCATCAAGGTTGTAAATGGCAGCCATTTGCGCCAACTATACAAATGTAAAAAGGCTTTGAGATGTAGTTGTGATAAAATGCTACATAAACATCCCAATTTATTAATCTATTTTAAGTGAGTGCAATCGAGATCTACCGGTTTTCAAAGCCTGTGCGAAACGAGCGTTAAGAAAAAGAAAATAAAACAGGGATGGATTTAGGGGAGGGGTCCCAGGCCCCCCTTTCGTCGTCAGCTTTGCAAACATCTTATATGAAAAACACTCAAAAATACCTCTTTTGGAGCACAAATAGCCTTTTCGGGTACCCTTTCTTTTGGAGCACAAATAGCCTTTTCGGGTACCCTTTCTTTTGGAGCACAAATAGCCTTTTCGGGTACCCTTTCTTTTGGAGCACAAATAGCCTTTTCGGGTACCTTTTCTTTTGGAGCACAAATACCCTTTTCGGGTACCCTTTCTTTTGGAGCACAAATACCCTTTTCGGGTACCCTTAATACAGAATTTTTGGTACCGTTACCACCTTTCCAAAACTTTTGGACGCACCCCCGTGAAATTGAAATTATCAATTTTAAAAGTACCTGCCATGACGGAAACAAAATAAGGCTATCACTTTAAGCTCATGACTAATTCGCAGTAGATTTCAGTTTTATAGTGTTGAAAAGGTTCTACCTAGTTCATACAAAATTATTCACCATGAGCTGAAAATCGTCTTACTTTGATAAACCTTTGTGATATTGTTCATCATAGGTGAGAAAGTATGGATTATCAGTTTAAAGAGAGAATAAAGGGCAGAGAGAGAGTTGTCTTCACTGGGGGGTGAAATGTGTGCAGTTTATGTGTCGGTCACCTCTAAAAGTGCCCATCCCCCCTTCCGGGCCAAACCCCAGGTAATTGCTTTTTTAAAAAAATTGGTAATGAAATTCTCCAACCGGCGAGTTATTTCGGTGGTCAAACACCCCACTGTCAGGGTATTCGCCAAGTGTCCCCCCCCGCCCCCCTCCCCCTCTCGAGTGCATTTTGAAAACACTTGAGAAAATACAAACAACGTACAGATACACAACTGTTTTAAAGTAGGAATTCTAGATCTAGTATATCAATGGGAAATAATGTTCGTTCGCTCTTACTTTCGTCTCTCATTTGGCGCATGAAGTCTGAAGCAATTTCATTTTAAAAATCGACAGCGTTTGCACTTTTACAGCGAAGTACCAAACATTAAAGTTACACACACACAAAAATTATCAAAATCCACATTTGTTTTCTCCTTTGATACTCATCCCGTCCGTACCATTACGGTAGCCCAGAAGGCTCGGTGCAAATAAAAAAAGAAAACCGCATAAAATTTTAAAAAATATACACAAAATAAAAACGTAAACAAAGTTTCAAGAAAAATATGACGTTAACATAAAAAACTAACCGTGAATAATAAGAAACACAAAGTATAAATAACTAAACATAAATTCGAAAACGCCATACACATTATAAAACGAGGCATCAGTAAACGATTAGAGAAAGCAGGCGCAAATAAGAAAAAAAAAAAACAACCCAGATGGATCATGAGTCAAATGTCACGCGGTTATCACTTACAATAGTTGTATTAACGTGTGTTCGTTATTCTGAAATAGGAATACAGTCGGAAAGTTTCGAAGTATCAAACCGATAAAAAAAAATCCGAACTAAAAACTAGAATGAAATTAAAATATAAAACTTGTTTTGTGGTTTTCGTAATAAGCAGATTATTGCAGGGATTAAAGATTTCAATGAATGTATTCCTATTCCAGAAAACGCTCGAATTAGGAGTTGTGGGACAATGTGTTACTATGGTGACAGTAAAGGAGTTCCCAGCCTCAACCAGCAATGGATTATAAATTCCTGCCGGATCAGCGCAGCTTTCGATGAGAAAATTAAGTTCCTTGGTGAATGTTAGTTGTCATAGGGCACCAGCCAATTCGCAGTCAGATCTCATAAACCCAGAAGCTGGCTAAGAACAGAAAGAACATAATTCAGCGAGAAAACGGACAAGGTACGTGGTTATGGAGTGTCGAATATTGGGCTTTGTGTCAGACACGGCAACTTATAAATATCAAATTTAGTTCAACTAGGTCTAAATCACTAAAAAAAGGTTATTTTCGTGCAAATGTATCATACTCCCGGATAAATCATCTGTTATCTGTCCAGAATTCTTAGTTTTACAGTTCGTTAACGACCAGTAGACGATTATTTCATGTCGAGTTTGTAATGGTTGAATAAATTCGACTGATTTATGTTCGATTGCAGCACGTCTCAATGTGAGCCGATAAGATTGCGGGTAGCGTCAAACACTTAATGTTAACCTGAGTTCAGTTTATGAGATCAACAATTCCTTTCGCGTTAAATCGTTTTTTTATTTCTTCGTGACTGACCAAATACCTAAGGGCCACTAAACACTAAGGGATTATATATGTTTTTCAAACCACTGCTCCAAATGATACATTAGTAAAAGGAAGAAAAATGATTACCGAAAAAAAAAACAACTCGAAAACTTGGTCAACTACTTAATTACCTAAAATTGTCTAAATGCCAAGGGTGGAAAAGGTTGTCTCTATATTTCGTGTTGAGTCTTACAACCTTTGCTTCGTGGAGCTGCAAATGCCTATGCTTTGTTCCATTTCTGGTGAGATTTGTTATGGCTTACTAGATAACATTACTTTTCAATTGCTGGTTAGAATTATAAAAACCTGATTCTATGAGTGGAGAGTGCGATTTGATTTTTAAGATGTGGTGACGATCCATCTGCAATGTATATCTGTTATGTCTATGGCTATATGAGGCGCGCATACAAGCAAACTTCGTGGTAAGATTGATACGGAAATAAGGACCAATACAATTAAAAGTGACAGTAGTCAGAATAGAGGCTAAAGTACATTCAGTCTGTGCTAGATACCAAGCAAGATTTTTGCTGCTGAAAGTGCCACTTGACCATATCACGTAACATTTAAGAATTTGTAGACCAACCCTTTGATACGTAACCGGATAAAACAGTTCAACCTGATTCGCACATATACATGAAAAGAACACTCACATAAAGAAATCTTCTTAAAATCACTGGAAGCTGTGCAACTCTAAAGGAATTGAAAATGCAATATGATACATATTTACATACATGTCGGACTTTCCCAGTGAATTTGAAATAAATCTACTATCCTGGTTATACAAAAATGCCATGCAATGGTATAGTGGTACACCAAACATAGAACCATCAATTTCGTTACTCCAAATTTGCTTTTTTTTTCTTTACCACTATAGCAATAAGTTTTATGTTTCTTACAATTGTGATTGTTAACTAACCACTTTAATAGCTCTCTGAAATTTTATGAAGCGGTCCCTGAAAACTCAATTTGTAAAAGAGACACTGATTTTTCTTCATTTTTGTTTCCTGGGCTCCATAAACTATAACTTCTTTTATTCATTTTATTGTTCTTAGCCGTACAGGACACTCTGCCCCGGGTTAGGGTTAGGGTTAACATACATAGATACATACATAGATACACACACACACACATACATACATACATACATACATACATACATACATACATACATACCTACCTACTTACCTACCTACCTACCTACCTACATACATACATACATACATACATACATACATACATAAAATATAATATAAATATAAATGTTTTAGATGTTAAAACATAAGATGGATAAAATTGATAAAATTGATAAAATCGGTAAGATGTTTGGTTAAAATGTCAGTAACACTGTGTTTCACGCCGTAAAGCGATCTTCAGACTGAAAGAAAGAAAGTCTGAAGATCGCTTTACGGCGTGAAACACCGACAACCTAGACCGAGAGACTAGACCAACGTCTTAACGTCTCTGTCCACGAAGGGTTAGGGTTAGGGTTAGCATTGCTCTTAACCAATCAGTAATGTTTTCCATGTTTATAAACTTAAGCAGGTTTTATCAGTTTAATTAACTGACGCAAAACGAGAGACAGTCACTATATATAACAAATTCCAATTTCATTTCCTACAGGAATAAACAAAATGTTTAGCTCCTTCGCATTTGTTACCTCTTTTCTGTGCGGCGGCGTTACATTACTGGTTGCAGTAGTTCTCCTCTGTGTGTTTGTGCAACAACTAAAAAAACAAGTTGAGAGCTTGCCTACTCCAGTCTACAGTGAAG
The DNA here is from genome assembly GCA_025434825.1 of Bergia sp. 'catenularis'. Classification (NCBI taxonomy): domain Eukaryota; kingdom Metazoa; phylum Cnidaria; class Anthozoa; order Zoantharia; family Parazoanthidae; genus Bergia; species Bergia sp. 'catenularis'. Next base: position 4,859 of record JANRMR010185853.1, read on the forward strand.
TCTTCCATGACCTGATAAAGAAACCAAATAATGGAAAAGAGAATGACTACGACGTCGGGAGATCCCCAGTGCCTAAACGTCAACAATCGACTTTGCACCCAACTGGTTTTTGTGAAGAACGCGGTGACCCATTTGCGCAAGCTAGCTGCCAATACCATGACAACGCGCCCAGTTCTTCGGCTCTTGAATTAAAGACATTTACTGGTTTTGACAAGCCTGGACAAATTGATAAACAGTTTAACGTTGGTGAAACGAATGAAGCCTTCGTTTCGGAAAATTGTGACTTTACCAGGGAAGGGGAGTGGTTACCAGAGCAACTCCAGGCGCATAACGTCAACAAACAACAACTGAACAGTTGTTGTGAAGGGGGCACTCGAAAACCAAGCACCACGAATTTAACTGCACGGCAGAAACGTTTGAGCGGGGAATTTGCAGTTCATTCATCAAACTCTTTAAAGAAGGAAGACAAGATCCATGTGCAGTTCGTAAAGGATCTTGTTCCCTATACTCAAGCAATCGGTGGAGAAGAACAGCTGTATTCAAACCAAGAGACTGACTCCATGGCTGACGTTGACAAGGTGATAGAAACGTATAACGACTCTGAAAGAATACAGAACACCGAGAATGAAACGTTCGAGCCAGTTTACATGAATGTTGGTGCTCTCGCCGTAACCAATAACCCAGAGCTTCATCTGATGACAGATCAAAACATGTCTGGCGAGTTTCGGAATCTGCATGTAACTCAGGCATTTGATTGTTCCCAGGAATCAAACGAAACCCAGAATTACGTAATTGCTCAGAACAGTTACTATGATGGACAAACTGAGTACCAGGACTACAGCGGCCAAAATCAGTACCAGGATTATAATGAACAAAGTAGGTACCAGGACTTCAACGGCCAAAATGAGTACCAGGACTACATCAGCGAAAATCACCACCAGAGCTACAACCACCAGAATGGGTACCAGGACTATAGCGGCCAAAATCAGCACCAGGAATATAATGAACAAAATGGGTACCAGGACTACAGCGGCCAAAGTGGGTTCCAAGAATACAAAGGCCAGAAAGATTTTTTTGAAAACAGCCGTGAGAACCCAGAGGAACGTGGCTACTATGGCGACCTCAATCAAAATGGTGACACAAATGGAATGCAGTTCGTAGAAGGTGAAGATGATTTCCAGAGCAGGTATCAGTCTCTCCATAGGCGTTCAGGGGAACATTGTAATGAGGGAATTCAGGAAGAAGTTGAAACCGAGCAGATCTATGAAAACACTGCTGAAGGCGAAGAGGAAAATTTTTATGTTATTTTTACCTGACGACTTCAACAAGGTCAAGTGGATACCCAAAGAATCTGAAGAGAGAAACAATCAGGTGTTGGAATATAACTGTTGCATAGAAAAGAACACGGAAAAAATCAAGTTACCCAGATAATACGAATAATATAGTAAATAATTACAACTTTTTTGTTTAATTACTCTAAAGGGATAATTTTAAAAAATTACCAAACATCCTTGCTTTATGCTTTTAAGACATGTTTGTTGATTGTTAATCTACGTGCAGTTTATTAAAATCTCATCTTGAACGACTACAAAGATGGAAAGTATAGAAAGTGACTTTTTAATTATCGCACTGTTGGTGTCAGCCAGCTGCAGACGAATACTGTAATATTAAATTACTGCAGTAATAAGAGTAAGAGTAAGAGTAGTAACAGTAACAGTAATAATAAGAATATCTAAGAATAATGATGATAAATGATGATAAGTGATAACAGTAAAAATAATATTAATGGTAATATTAATATTGAGGAGAGACCAACAATGATTAATTTGGTGCAGACAACAAACCAACAAAGACTTGTTTTGTAATGAATTTTGGTTCCTGTTTGGATACAAACATAAAAGGTTTTTTCAAAGTGTCAACCCGGACACGGATTTTGTCTACCAAAGACGTTTTCAGTTTTAACCTTGAACGTTGTATCAGTTTAATAGAACTTTTGTACGTATTATTTTGATTTGTCGACCTCCGTTTTAAATGTTTTTCCTAAAAATAACCCAAAATAAATGGAAACTCGTCAATGGACATTTTCGAGCGCCCGGACTCCATATCTTAAATATCCGTATAACATGATTCCCGACGAGCATTTGATATTTGATGGAATATTTATTTTTCTTTGTCGAATAAAAATAATTTAAATCTGTTAGGATGCCATAACCGTTAAAGTCAAGTCCTACATTTACCTGCCGCTTTCTTTTGTTTCGTTTTGTGAAAGACCGAAAATATTATATAACTGATCAACAAATGCCATTCACCGATGTATTATGGCTTTTTTTTTTATCAATTTATGTAACTGTTAGGGCCAGAGTGTTTAATTCTTTAACTTTTGTTTGATATGTAAAATCAGCGATCATGGCAAACAAGAGGAATGGATGGGGTTTCAGAACTGAGTCCTTAGTTAGATGTACTGAATTTGTGTGACCGCTGGTATTCTGGTATGGGAATATGTGGAATAGAAACTTTGACCACGTCTTTCGAAACACACCAAACAGACTAGATGACTTAAGCTCTCCTTGTTTCACTACGGTGTCACAGTTTGTATAATTTTTTTAAATTTTCTATGGAGGTTTCCATAAAAGAAATTTTGGCAATGATTGAATAGTTTAATGATTTCGTGAAATAAAACATGTGACATCCAGTTTACCTTTTTATTGATGAATCTTCCGGGCTAACTTTTTATTCCCTTTTCGGCTTTTGCCCCTTTTTATTTGCAAGAAACTCCAGACTCTTGAACTGAATTTAAATAGAGACTTAATTAATGTTAATCAGTGGCTGTGTGCTAACAAACTCTCCCTAAACATCGACAAATCAAATTTTGTAATCTTCCGCCCACCGCAAAAAAAAAATTATAACATTAAATTGAAAATTGAGAATAAAGACATCAAAGAAAAGAAAAGACTGCCATTTAAACTGGAAAGAACACATACTTGAAGTTTCAAAAAAACTAGCAAGAGGAATTGGCATTTTACTTAAACTCCATCACTTTGTTAACCTAGCAACACTAGTACAAGTTTATTACTCTATTATTTACTCTTTTCTTTCATATGCCATTATAGTCTGGGGGAACACATACAGCAGTAATCTTCAACCGCTGATAATACTTCAAATAAAAGCTCTACGAATTATCACATTCTCTGACTTCAGAGCACATACCTCGCCAATTTTTAAACAACTTAGCTTACTGAAGCTTTGTGATATTGTTGAGCTTCAACGGCGGCACTATTCATGTATCAGTATAATAAGGGATTATTCATTGATTTTTTACACCTGTTAGAAGCAAGCATCAATACCAAACACGCCTAGGCTCAATGTTTGACAATTATGACTTTTAACATTTTATCCTGCTTTTATTATAATGGTAAAAACGAATCTTCCTTTTTGTCCTCCTTTACTAGCTCCCAATTTTCTTGCTTATGTTTTTGTTTCGTTCCGTCATGTTTTTTTGTTTTTGTGTGTGTCTTTTCAAGCTGTGTACCTTCAACTAATTAGCACTCTTACATCTGCTGACCCTTTATAACATTCAATATTTTCTTCAAAGGCCATCTGTCTGGACTAGCCCCTATGGTTATTATGGATGACCTGCACTCTAATCCTGTATATTTTCCTTCGATCATTTTTTATTTTTTCTGAAACTTGTATATTGAATCAAGAGTGCTAAATAAATGTTGTTGTTGTTGTTTATTTGCCTCTCTCTCTTTTTATTTGAGTTTCATTTTCATTTTCAATTGCGATTGCTTTTGGAATTAACGTTTTCCTTTGTACTAATGGGAACTTTTATTTTGCTTTTGTTTTTCTTATTTTTCACGTGTCTATTTCATATTTTTTGCTTTACTTTTATTTATTTTTGTTTTATACTATTTTATTTTTATTTTTATTTCTTTCCTTTTACTTTACTTTATTCTATTTATTTTATACTTTTAAAATTTATTTTGATTATTTTGATTTAATTATTTATTTTTCGTTGCTGCTTATATATTTTGGTTTTACTTTATGTTATTTTGTTTTGTTTTGTTTAGTTTTATTAAATGATTTAGTTTTTGTATGTGTTGCTTTTATTTTCTACAGTTCTTTTTTTAGTGACCGACATACGTGCGCCATACACCCTCACGTGATGAGACTTTGTTCCTTGTTTGTTCAGACGTTCACAAGTGTTTATTGATTAGTTTGCCAACAAAGGTCGAATTAAAAAGTGGAACAATATGTTACCACAACGACAGTGTCGGATTTCCCCGCCTCATGCTCAACGAGCAAAGCAATTACGAATTCCTGCCAGAACAGCGCGGCTTTCGATAAGGAAGTGGAGTTCCTTGGCGAAGGTTATTTGTAATAGGGCACCAGCCATTTCGCAATCAGATCTTAACCTAGAAGCTAAGACTGACAGAAGAATAGAAATCAGCGAGAAAATGAAGAAGGTAGGTTTTTTTAGTAGGGCTTGTGTTCGACACAGCAACTTAAGAATCGAAAGTTAGTTGAACCAGGTCTAAATCACAGAAAAGGTTATTTTGTGCAAATTGTCAGAACTATGACTCCGGACAAATCATCTGTCCAGAATTCATTGGACTTTTACAATTCATTGACGACCGGGCGACCAATATCTGATGTAAAGTTTAACGTGTAGGATAAGTTCAACTGATTTAAGTTCGATTGTAGTACTCTCAATGTGAGCTGAAGAACATACAGCTAGCATCGACATTCGTCAGCCTTTGGTCAGTTGATGACAGCAACAATTCATTTCGGGTGAAATCGTTTTATATTCTTCATGTTGACCAAGTACTAAGGGCCACTAACAGCAAATCACCGTTAATTATCTTCGAACCTCTGCTTTAAACGATACATCGTACATTGGTACAACAAACAAACAAAAAGGAAGGAAAATATATGCCGGAAATATACTTCAAAGACTGGGCAAATACAGTGTATTCGGTAGTTTCTGCTTCAGTACTTGTGGAGTTGTCAAAAATTCTCTGAATGCCGAGGATGAAAGAAGTCATCTCAATATATCTTGCCGAGTCTTTGTGAAGCCGCAAATGAATAAAGAGCCACGTTTTGTTCCATTTCTGGTGAAATAAACAGAAGTGGTGGCTTACTGGATAAGACTGCTTTTCAAAGGCTTTTGATTAAAACTGTACAAACCATTCTGTGTGTGGAGATTTCGATATGACAGAAGTGGTTCTTGTTGTTGGTAACTGATCTTTCTGACCTATAGCTTTGTGAGACAAATGAGCAAGCCTCGTGATCGCGACAAGAGTGGTGCAGAATTTGAAACCAATGCAAGTGTACAGAATTGAAATAGAGGTTTTAAAAAATACATTCAGTTTATGCGAGACATCCGGGGAGACACCAGCCGCTGATAATAAAAATGCCAGATCATATCACGTATTGTCGAGGTTAATTATTTGCTTCTCGATCTATATCGGCTCGTGTTATATTTCGACTTTCGTTTCTTTCTCGGCTTTATACTTATAGCTCGATCGTCGTATTGATAATATGACGAACCATTCTTTGTTAAGTAACTGGGGAAAGTACGAACCTGATTTGTGAAGAACACTCACATAACAGAATCTTCTTAGAATCATTGCAAGACTAGAGGAACAACTCTCAAGAATTGAAAACGCAATGATTCAAATTATGATATAATATACATATTTACGTACACGAATGTGCCCGTGAATTTGCAATAATTTCACTTTCCAAGATTATACAGTAAGGTTATACAATGGTACGGTGATATACCTACTAAGCAAAGAGCCAAGGAGAACTGGAATCAGTGTTATGCAATATCATTTGGATAATTTTATATACTTGGAAAAATCCTGCCACTTCTAATTAATATACGTGTTTTTTAATATCAACCGTAGGATAAAAGTTAACAGAGTTAGTAGACTGGAACGCTAAGAATGATGCAAAACCAGTTTGGAACCAGTTACCATAACTTGCAAATACTGATTAAATGATATGGAAATCATGTTATCAAAACATCAGCAATCCTTTTAGTTCTGAGGACTGACGTTGAAGCAATCAGGAATCTAATGTTAGCTCTTTTTGGTGAAAACAAGACAAACAACATATCAGATTGTACGATAATAAAATTCAAAAGAAACTTCCAAAACCTTTTAAAAGCATTAAGAGCCAATGTCTGTAAATATCGAACATCCAGCGCACGTCGCCAAAATTCGAATTTTTTCTTATTTAGCCCAAATAACATCTGTGGTGAGTTATTTTCAAAAAACACATTGAAAGTTTCAACTG
>JANRMR010185864.1:0-11160 GCA_025434825.1 Bergia sp. 'catenularis'
TATAGACCTTGAATAGAGGTGTTTCTAATCTTGATCACTAAGGCTTAAAGAGACACGCAAGCCTCTCCACCACGGCAAGGTGACAGTCTCAATGGAGAGGAAAAATTATTACTGTTGGCCTCAGGTATGCACTACCCAGGAGAGCAACGGTTTGGTTGAAATACTTAAACCCTCAGGTATACACTACCCAGGAGAGCAAAGGTTCAGTTGAAATACTTAAACCCTCAGGTATACACTACCCAGGAGAGCAAAGGTTTGGTTGAAATACTTCAACCCTCAGGTATACACTACCCAGGAGAGGAAAGGTTTGGTTGAAATACTTCAACCCTCAGGTATACACTACCCAGGAGAGCAAAGGTTTGGTTGGGATACATCAACCCTCAGGTATACACTACCCAGGAGAGCAACAGTTTGATTGAAATACTTCAACCCTCACTACTCAGGAGAACAAAGGATTGGTTGAAACTCAATGAAAACTCCTACTGAGAAACAACTTATCCGGAATAACTAACTGACATATCCAGCCCACCTAAGAATCTGCAACATAAGTTCCTTCCTGTGATGATTCATGTTGGAATACCTCCACTTGATACTGTTAACAGTTGCTGATCCATTCCTGATGAAGTCTCTGGCTGCCATGATAACCCCAATCCCACAACTACCAGCACCAATCAATCTATCGTCAATGGGCACCTGAGAGGGCATTCCAAACCGCATAAAATCTTGGATGTCGTGCCAAAACCGTGTTTGGAGAGATAGGTGACAAGGATATAATTCAAGAAGAAGCTCCAAGGCCTCTTTGATAGATGGTAGGGCTAGTGGAGGCACTGTAGAGGTAAGCCCATCATCAAAATACAAGTGTTTATCTGCCAAATCGACATAGATAAGGCCCCAGTGGTTTACCATGAAGACTGGCACAAGTATCTGGCACACATTGTTAAACAATGCTACCTGTGAAGTTCTCTCTTTCAACTTCCTGAGTTTGAAGTCTTTGCTTTGGACCTGCATCCACTGGAAAAGTTCAGTCGGTAAATACAGTGAATGATCATGTCCTTGCAAGTAACTTTCTTCAGTGTATTTACCTATAGAGACATCAATGACAAAACTGTCTATGTATCTTTCTTCCACAAGATCAGAAAAAGAAAGAACATCTATCACTTTGTGGTCACATGCCAGAACTTGACTTGTAACTGGTTTGTTCCATAGCACTGAATGAAGAAGACTGAGCTCTCCTTGTGTGCAACTTAGCTCAGCAAGCCATCTAGCCTCTGCAATTACCTTGTGTTTTGTTTCTGAAATGGTACAAAACTTCTTCAGAACTCTTAAGCCTGGTTCAGTAAAATTTCCTAGTCCTTGAATAGCAACACCAATGGGTTTGCTTCCTTTTTTCTTCTCAACTGCTATGAGCTTCTCAGCTCTTTCAATGAGTGCTTCACAAGGACGTTCAACCACATAAAATGGATCTGTAAATTCGGAATTACTGCCTCCTACATAAGAAAGTGAGAGGGCGAGGGAACTGCCAGCAGAGGATGGTGGGGGAATTGAAGTTGCCAGTGCAGCCATTTCAGCTCTAGTGGATGCTGCAAATAAGGCAGGGAACATCTGGTATTCACTACCATTATCACTGCAATTTTTCTTCTCAGTGCCATTATCTTCATTTGGAATAATGACTTCCTTCTTGGAGTTTCCACATTTGTTGAATTTCTTCTCAACAGTTTTATTGGAAGTATCAATGAATATCAGGTGTTTGGGAACATGACCTGTTGTAGATGCATCTAGCAGTGCTGGTGTTTGTTTGTTTGAAAAACCACTCTCCCACAGGTCATGATCGTAATCCATCAGAGTCGAAATAATATTGTCATCCACACTTGTTCCCTTATCTTTATCATAGCAATACCTCAAGAAGTCTTGACCAAAGAGCTGAGTAAACAAATTGTCTACTGCCAAAATCCATTCCTGGTGTTCCTGGGACCACATGTTTGTGTCAATCGCCTTCCAGCCACATCCACGGAAAACAAACTTTTTTTTCCCTGTGGCATAACAATTAAATAAATAAAAATTATTGTGAGTAAGATGTCTATGACTACATGCAATCTTTTGTGCACATAGCATTGATGTTGATATAAAAAGACTAGTAATGCACAAAAATATAATTCTGACATTCTTAAATCAAAATAAAATAAAGGAAAATTGTCCTGATACTGTATTTTAAGATCTTGTAATAATGTACTCCAAACAACTGTTATAGTCTTTCCTACAAGTAAAAACCTGTACATCTTTCAAGGTACAAAAAAGCGTTAACCCAAACTTGTCTCTAAAAATATTTGAATATTTTTTTCAGGATATTATATGAATTGTTCATGCAAGTGTAATTTGGTATTAACATTTTAATACTCACCGACCATGATACAATCCTTGGCTTCACGAAAGGCATATCTCAATGACAACAGCATGGTTGCAAACCAGTGGGTAAGAATTTGATCCACTGAAAAAATATTAAAGAAAGAAAATTTAGTACAGGTTCTGTAAATGTATGTACATGTATGTTTCAGTCAATGAATTGCCATCTAATATCTAATTAATGAGTTAAAATACTTTAATTTCACAGTTATCACATTATACACTAGAGCAGATAATGTAATAATTATAGTCTTAGAAAGTCTTTGCCACAATAAATTTAGCCCTCATTGGCTTTTAATTATTCTGTTATTTAATGTACAGTTAGATCTAACAGTGATCTTAGCAAAGTATAAATAATATTATTAGTCTGCATGCTTTGATTCCAATCAGACAGAACAAACCAATTGAGAATATCACAGTACCTACATGTACATTGGGAAAAAATATAATTTAGGTTTCCTATCACAACTTAAAGCAAGAGGGTTGACACTTGTTGGACTTGACTTACATGACTGTCCTGGTGCAGACGAATCATGATTAGTAGCCTTTGAATACAGGCTGCGATGCAGTTTGTGGGATGCTTCAAATCCTTGCCCAGAATACTTGTACAGTGACCGAAATCTGCGAAGTAACATTGCACTGTGATCGATAACCAGATGGCCATAATCACCTGTACCCAGATGCAATCCAAACAGTTTCTTGAGAAGGAAGCCCCACTCCTTACACTGAAGACACAAAAGAATGAACAAAATGCAATAACATTTTACTACATGTAATAAGAGCAATTACAAACTTAAGTTACAACATTAACTTTCACAGTCTGTCAATTATGTTATTGGTGTTTACATTGCATAGTTTAATTACATTGTATCATTTTGCAAATTGGAAACACAATATTAATTTTTAATCATGACCTCTCAGTCTTTAACAGGAAATTAGTTTACTATGTACAATAGAAGTACCAGCAAAAAGAAAACCAAATTATTAACAACACATCAGTGTAATACAATCTAATTGTACTTGCTACAATATAGATTCATATCAGTCAGATTCATTTATAAGAAATAACTACAGAATAGTTTACTGTACCTTTATATCATGAATATCAATGAGATGTTCTTCATCATCTTCAAACACTCTATCTCGGATTGTTATGGCAATGTCTCTCCAGTCTTCACACACCTTTTTTTTAAAAAGCAATAAAAAGTATATACAAGCTCAACCACTTATGATCAAAACGTAATAAATAATGATGGCAGATAAAATCAATCACAGCAGGAAACTGAACTCAAAGAATTCTAAGTAAAATACTGCATTACAAATGTATGAATTCTATTAGTCCCTGGCATGAGCTGGATAGGCTATAGTGCATTTTTAATATCTGTGTCTTATAATTTGTTTGAAGGGGATCCGCTTTCATAATCACACTGTTCATAACATACAAAATAAAGACTGCCTTTGCCTAACATATTACCATAATAACTGTGCATCTATCTTCAAATGCATAGCTCTTAAAATTTATGTTATATAGTGAAGTGATCAATTATTTTATTCAAACAGAAGATGAAGTAGAATGTATTCATGTGGTAGAAAGGCCATGGCAGGGCAAAATCATAATGCTTACTATAGCTTGCACAGCACTCATATGGAATTTGTAAATTTAAGGCTGATCAGCATTTAAAATATTTGTAAAGCCAAATTTGCTTCCTTGAAAACAAACAATGAAATACAGTATCTGCATTATATTACCTTTCTGAAAAAACTAACTTGCAGCTCAGCTGCAAAGGCTGCAAAAGGATCTTGCTGCACTTGAGGGTGCTCCAAGTTTGCTTTCCTTTTTCGCTTTTTTGGCCCACTAGGAAGAGATGACAGCTGGTCTGACAAACTACTTAGTTCAAGGAACTTTCCTTCAACTTCCTTCTGTTTGGACTCCCATCCTTCTTTTAGGCTGGTTAGAAACTTTTCCAGTTCTGTTAGAAATTAGATCATATACAAACTTTTGGCTTAATTCAACTGACATGACACGTTCTGACTACAAATTAAAGCAAATGAATTTAGATAACAAAAATTTCTGTAATTTCTTACCACCATTTTTTTCAATCTTTGCTGATTTCTTTTCAACACCATAATCCCGGGTTATTTCTCCACATTCAAGTATATCAGTGAGATACTGTAAAAAAATAAAAAAATAAATTTTGTAATAATTTTGTAAGCACAAAGCTACCTTAAAAACCGACTTTAAAGTATTATTTGTTCATGAGAATACAGGTAAATTGAGTAATAACTTTTCTATCAATAATTTAGTGTAATGACATGCTGATTAAAATTTCTCTTAAAATGATTGCCAGGAGTAAATGTAAAGTCCCCACTATATTACCAAAACAAACATTGAAGGAAACCAGCTTAGTATATATAGTATAAAGAAAGAAAACAACTCTGAAATATAAATTTAGCTCTGAATTTGAAGACACAAACAGCTGTGTTTTACTGTACAACATTGAAACTCTATAAAATGCTTTATAAATTAATTATAAATGTATTCATTACCATTGTTATATATATTATTATTATTACTATTTTAACAGGGCTGTCCTTTAATGTTAATTACATGTAGAACCCACCACTTTTCTCTCTTCAAAAAATGTGATGTAATCCAAGACCACTTGCTTTCCTGAACCAGGACATTGTTTGTAATAACTTATCACTTTGTTTATTGGCAAGGATCTCTCCACAATGCTGTCAAAATGATTAAGAACTTCTCGTTCAAATGACCCTGTGTACATGTAAAAACAAAGTCTGTGAGCTTCAGAAAACTGTAATATGTGTAAAAGGTTCACACAGAAATGTGACCATAAAATTGGCCACAATTTGATTTTCAAACATACTGAGCTTAGTACATGTACAGGCTTACGTGTATACTTTTTTATGCCAGACCCTGAAGTACTGGTTTAAAAATTTCATACTGGTTTTTAAAAAATTTTGGGCCAGTACAAAAAAAATGAACCATAAGTACTAGTTTGAACTGCTACATATCTACATGTAATAACTTATATATAGTAAAATAGGGTTATTCTATCGTAACATTAATTTAATGGACAAAATATCATGACAATAATATGGAGCTGTACAAATCAAATTGTGAAACTGGCATCTGCAGATGAAAAGCAACATAAAACTGATTTTAGATAGCAAACCTGAAAACGAGGCAACTTTGATGTTTCTCTTTTCCACGTCTGTTTGCTGGCCAGGTTTTTCTTTTACCGTGACACGAGGAAAACCCTTAGAGCTCTCAGGGCCATGGTCAGAAAGGGCCTGATTTAACTCATCCAAAGCACCAACACGATATGCAAACAGTCCCAATGACCCCAGAAGCTGTTCACAGTTACGCATCTCACAGTGCAGTGAGCAAAGATTGATGCTGCTGAGGTCTTCTTCAAGGAGAAATGTAAGGTCATCCCGAAGAGTTGTGGATCTAATAAATAAAGAATAACCAGCTGAGGTTTCAAAAACACTAATTATTTTTGCCACAGTACTGAACTGGTGAACCTGAAATTATTATTTAACTAAAAATAAATATATTATGATCTTACCGGCCAATGTTAGCTTTGGATTTTAGGCAGGAAAGACAGGTTTCGTCTGGGTCAACTCCATGGCACATGCATGCCTGCAGATCAAGTAATTTAATATACAATATAATTTTATGACTTAACAACTATTTCTCGCAGTCTTAAACTCTCTATAACATCTCCTTCTGTATATATACTATATGCCTTAAGTAGATTATTTCAAGACTATATTATTATCATATGTATATATATTGTAGATTTTTCCATAAATTTTTAACTAGTATATATTTAGTCAAGTATATATTGTAGATTTTTCCATAAATTTTTAATTAGTATATATTTAGTCAAGTATGCTTATATTGTATTTTAGAGTGCCCTCGTGAAAATCACCTCGGTGACAGGGCTCACTCTTAAAAGATTCAATAAAGTTAAAGTTAAAGTCAATTATAAGACAATGCAATGATAAACATTTGGAGTCAAGATACTATTTATGAACCTCAGTCCCAGTGATACTGTCATATTCACAAAATCAGGCATTTAGCATATTTATATTTTTCATGTGACACATAGTAGGTACATACAATCATGTATGTACAGAAAAAAGATTAAGATTCTATTTATTGCTAAAATTTATCATCAAACACCTACCATTAACTGAGAACAATAATTATAATTTTCAGATAAGCATGAGGTGAGAAATAATCTACAAATTATTGTACCTACCCTTATAGCATCACAGAAGGCACAAAATTCATCGTATCCTTTCCCACCAAGAATGAACTTCTCATCATCACCTTTTTGCAGTAACAGCAGCAGAGCTTTGTAATCAAGGGTAACTGCAATATATTATTTTACAAAGAATTAAGTGAGGAGACCCACATGTAAAGAAGCCAGAAAACTGATAAATAATATATGAGCAGGCTTCCTCATTCCAAGATCAATTTTTGACTGGTACATGTAATGTTCAGTTAATTATTATTTAATATTCACTCTCTTTGTATACATGTACATCTTAGCTGCACGCTTACATCTGAGAAATTCGGCTGGTGCAAAACAACTTGACACATTACCAAACACATCAACCAAAGACCTTCAGAAAAGGGTAGTAAATGGGAAATTTTGTTACAAAAAAAATTATATGAAGTACACACTTTCTTGGTAAGAACCAGATATTTTTCCAGAGGCCCAATGTTCTTAATTTCTTTTGTGCATTACAGCCTTAAACTGTTCTTATTTTTATGTTATATTATAATATGTTATTCTTATTTTATAATCTACAATGTTATAAGGGGGATGCCTCTTCAACTCAAGTGTCAGGTTGCTAATTCCAGTGGATCAGTTTGTAATTGGATGTTGAAAACATGTGTTCATTGGTCAGATAACAGTCTGTCTATTTAACTGAAAATAACATAAGATAAGGTTTACTTTGGCAATAAGTTTTACATGGTTACACATTTAGGTATGAAAAAATATTTTGTGAAAATATAATAATTATACACTTTGGTGAATTATTACTGATTCAGATTTGGTAATTACAAGTAATTTCAATATTTTATCTTGAAACTTTAAATCAGACTGGCTCCAAATTTAAGTCTTAATTCCAAGCCTCAGATTGCTCTTAAACTGGTCATAAGATTTGGGAATTTGAGCCTCACTGTTCTTATAAAGTTGTTCTTATAAAGAACATGCAGTATGTATTTTGCAAATATAACAAACAATACCAATGTACATCAAAAGGGCTTAATTTTACACTGTGATAATTGAGTGTATACCTGTAAATTTGATGTTATATTTTTTGCCATCAACAACGATGCCATTCTTTTTAATTTTCGCTTTCTGGCCATTCAGATTGGAGATCAGTTGTCTGAGTTGTTCCCTAGAATAAAATTACAGTGGGGCACTGAACAACAAGATAGACAAAGTGCATATCAATTGTAATATATTTACCTAGGCTTTTAGGAATAAATAATGACCCATATAAAAATTGTTCATAATAGATAGTGAAATCTCCAAGAAAACACTTGTAAGTGAACTTAAAAATATTAAATATTGGGTTTCATCAAGCACTTCAGCACTGCAATTGACTGTGTAAGTAGTTTATGAAAACACTTTCGATCTGTGAGTACCACAACAAATCTGAATCACAGCATTGAAAACAATGCCTTCCATTTGCAATTATATGTACTGGGGCAACTGTATTGTAACAATGAGTTGTGGTACACCTAGATGAACCTCAGAACCTTTAAACTGAAACCAAAAGGATGTCAACAAGCTATGATAAAACTAAAAATTAAACTAATCAAACATATCTAACACTGAAATTTACTGCTAACCTCTTTTCTTTACAATTGGCAACAGCCACAGGATACACAGAAAGAGCACTTTCTGAACTCTTGTTGGCAAAATTTATAGGAACAAGGCCAACAGCAACTTGATTTCTCCCTAAAACAGTTGCAATAAAATTTATGTTACAATTATCTAAACCATTACAAAACAGTGATGGTGTTAATGATTCAAACAACTGAAGAGGTGTGTTGCCATCAATAATTATTATTATATGATATGACCATTTTGAGTGTAAATAAACACCTAAGCAAATGCAAATATGACTGAGAAGTTAATTACTACACTGTTTACCAACCAGTTTGACCGGTTCAGTGGTTGTCAGTTACTATTGCACCAGTTTCTCTTTATCAGATCTGCAGTATTAGCAGTTGTTTCAAATTTAAGTATTAAATAAGGATTTGCTCTGTAATAAATCACCTCATTTCTCATACAACAAGCAAATTATTTGACAGAAAATTAAATATGGTTGGTTGTTTTTATTTGTTAGATTTTATTTTTTTCTTGCATGTAGACTCAAAAAAATAAAACAGACTCGTAAAAATAACCAGCAAAACTTCCTTTGTGATAACTCAAGACACTTTTCATGAAAACGCACTGCTTAGGCAGCTAGAAAATAATTTAAAATCCAATTAAGTGAAGTTAAACTGAAATTATGGCACTTGAAATGATACTAGCTATGCTCTGTGCACTACAGTCCACAGTGCTTTAGTTTATAATTGCAGCAATGTAATCATTAATAAACAAATAATTACCTCCAAGTGGGCGCCCATCTAGCTTTATATTAAACTCCATGGTGTCAGTGGCTGGTGCTAATAGACGTTGTTCCCTTATAGCCCACACTAGCACGGAAGCAAGGTCAACACCACAAGACTGGAAGTCCGTTTTCATTTTTTGAATGGACAGAGTTTTACGCACAACTTTAAAAACTAGTTTTTTTACTGCCCTGATCTCATTTTTTGTCAAGAGAACTGCAGTGTCACTGGTACGCTGCAAAAAAAGAAACAATTCCATAAAATACATCATTTCAGTATCTTTCTGAATTCATTTACAATTACAAAAATTTTACAGTATCACTTTTTTAAAAATTTCTTAAAAAGATCAGCTAATATTTTTTTTTGTTTTCTTAGCTTATCAAATAAACCAGTGGTTATGGCTGTAAACTTGCAATTGGCAACAGGTAAACCATGTTACTGAAAACTAGGTTTTTCTTAATCAGTTCAATTAGACAACAAATAATTTTATCAATAGTCTAATGATAGGTTCAGACCTACCCCACTTCTTCCAAGCTGGGTAAGATTAAGAAGGGTTTGCCAAGCAGCATCAGGTAGCCGCGCTTGCAACTTGAAGTACAGCAGGACCCAATCTGGCACACGCATACTTTCCAACAATCGGCTGTACGTCTCTGGCAATAGAAGCTCTGTGATTCCTTTCTTTGCTCCCTGTGCTTCCATGACTAAATTTACCACTTCAGAAATGGTTTCTGAAACCTTTTCTTTCTCCTCTCTGGTACCATAAATAAAACTATTTCCTAATACGCAGGAAAGGGACTCGTGAAACTTTGTCAACACACCATCTAGCTCGACAGTGACTTTTCTGCATTCCCTTGCCACTTTTCTCTTTTTAAGAGTTGGACCTAGGGGGCTCTCCAAAGTACCTTCGATAACACTGCTGTTGCTGTTGCTAGTAGAGGTCTCATCTGAAGAGCAAAGGGGTGAGGATGCTGCCAAAGGCGGGGAGGAAGGCGGAAAAGAATGTACATGGTCATTCTTCTCTTCTAGTTTGGGGATGCCTGACTCATTTGTGTCAAGTTCGTCTGAAATATCTGGATGGCGCGGCACAGATATTTTCCCGCCTAAACTGTCCGCCAGTGGTTCACCACCAAGAGCTATTCCATTCATGGCTTCCACAACAGGAATAAATTCTTTGGAAGCCACAAGCCCATCTCCAGGAAATTCTCGCTGTCTAAGGAGTCCAGCGCAAAGACCAAACGTGGAAACAACATACAGATTCTTCGGTTGCGTGTTAAATGAGCAGCCTTTCGTGGCGGGCTTCAGATCTGCTGGCGGCACACAACAAATTTCGTCTGGAAATCGCCGAAAAATTTCGTTTTGTGCAAAAGCATTCGGCCTGCTGCCACACAAACTTTTTGTCAAAACATACCAGTGCTTTCCAGGATCGAGGTTGCGGCCCGTAACTCTGGAAAGCGACCAAGGAAGATCGGCTGATTGACCGAGCACGTCCGCCTCCATAATGAAATCGCGCCAAATGATTCATTTTGCCAAAGATATATTATTTTAAAGTCAAATTTCGCGCTAAACTAATGTATTAAAAGTATTAACTGGGCGAATATTAACTTATAAACTTTCTTTACCATCAATGACATGACATAATGCACTTCATCAGGCGGAGTAAGTCTGGGGCCAACTGAGCTGACGTCAAAAATTTTAAAAAATGAGCTCGCGGTTAAAATAACGACACAACAGACTGTCGAAAATGCAACGTTTATTTCCGCAGCTATAACTTATGGTTATCCGTGGGGAATATTTAAAAAACTCGAAGATACTGCGTCGACAATTGAGAAACGGCACAGAGTCTTGACAAGAAAGCGGTTTTATGTAAGGAAAACTAGTTCGAAAACAAAAATAACCAGAAAACATCTACGTGCTGTTTGTGAATCAGTTTACTCAAAATGGCTCACTGTGGCGAAACCGTGAATCACCTGGTGGTCTCTGAAATATATTTATCGTCGGTGATCTTTCTTGGCCACAGCTAGTTTACAGCTCGTGAAATCAAACTTTCGTTAATACTTAATTACTGAAATGTGTTTAGCTAGATCATTATAGGCGTT
>JANRMR010185875.1:0-11158 GCA_025434825.1 Bergia sp. 'catenularis'
ATAGCTGGAGTTTATTTATATTTTTCTTGGTGGTTCCAGACCAAACAGTTGAACAGTAGAACAGTTTACTAAAGACAGGGGAGTTTATAATAAGTAACAATACTTCTTTGGAGAATAAATTCTTAATTCTGTTTATCTGATTCAGACGCCCTTGTAGATGGCCTGCATGGCAGGCGCTATTTTGGCCGCAGGGAAAAGGTCCTGTCAGCGCGAAGCGGTGAACGCGAGAACGAGGCACGAGCGAAAAGAGCTCATTCTCCTCCTCGTCCCATTCTTCCATAAGTACAACTACCGCGGTCAAGTCACGTTCGTAGCCCAGCTCCATAAAAAGACAAACTGGAACGCCTGCTTTGCAGGCTATTGTAGACAAAAGTTAGTAATTATAAGAAGGGATCGAAAAAGTTGAGATTTAACCCTATTGAATACTATATAAAATATGATAATCCAAGCACGCATTCAACTGAAAAAAGTTATTTTGTATGGAACTGAGCCGTACAGTGCACACTAGCCAATGACGAGCCTGCGGTGTGACAGCTCTTGTTGGGAAGCAGAAAAAAATTAAGAAAAATCGAGATTCATTCGAGTTGAGCGGCAAATTGAACGAGTTCTCGCCCAACTCGGAGGAATGATGCGCTCCCTCACGGTTGTTGGATATTTTGTGGTCAATATAGCACAACCGCTTAGCTTGTTTCTACATTTTGTTTCTACTGAGGCTCATTCAATAAATTTCCGCCGGCTCTCGCTTCGGCTGTTCTTAAAATTGCCAGTATTAATTATCATCCAAATGAGTCTAAAATCTCCCTTTATTTAAAACATAACGAAGTATGTCAGCAGCATGTCAGTATGTAGATTATCCAACTTAGTTCCATTTATACTCCCTGATCGAGTCTAGAGAGGAAAAGATTGTGTTATGAGCTAATTCAGTAACCTTTCAATACCTCATTGAAAGCATACAAATCGACGGATAACAGTAGTGGAGGAAAAATGTTTTCTGTTTGGATATGAATTTAAAGGCACTGATAGCAGATCCATTGGGGGACACTGAATTCTTTAAAAATTTATCCCCTCTGTTGTCTATTAAAGATGGCCACCAAAATTTTTCAGAATCTGTGGATGACTTATCCATAACTGCTACAGGAATTACATTTTAATACTCTACTTAGATGTGGGTGAATATATTTACCGAAATCTCTTTAACTGGCGAACTAAACTCTAAAATTGCTGTCTTGTAAATCTTAAAATGAGCTTTAAGGGAGGGATTGCTCTTTTGTTTGCTCTGCGAGAAAATGACTGATACTGAAGGAGTAGGCCTCATGCTCGTGAAAATCTCTCTTATAGCAAAAGATAATAAAATAAATATTTCCGAGCTCTGCTTTTGTTTCGTGCTGTAATGCATGTGTCAAATTGCATATGTCTTAATAATTATAATTTCATTATAATTTTCTATTTTCGTGCAGTTTGAGACAATCTTAAATTTGCTAGAGGAGTGTAATGTCCTTGCCTCTCAAAATATTTATTTGTTTTAAAATCATTATCTTTCAAACCACACGTGTTCCAAGCTACTTACCGACAAAATAAACATAGTCTATTGTTCAGCTAGAGTCTAGATAAACAGACACAAAATAAGGTATAATCTTGGATGGTGTATGCACATCGCTATTCAAAATCGTGTCAAAACTGAATGATTTATAGCAAAATTGGCGCCAGGCAAAGATTTCCCTAAAAACCCAACAATCGTGTGCTTTTCAACGTACATCCATTAAACTGACATTAAGCAAAAGTTTCGATTTGCAATGGATTGGCATTAATTACGTTTAGAATAAATTAAGAGCTACTGATTGGAACAAACTGAATAGTTTTAGTAGTGGACCCTTCATATTGTCTTTAAGTGCTCTAGTCGTATTGGTCTACGTATTTAAAAAAGAGACAAGTTGTGAAGGCAAATATACATATTAAAAGTGTAAAACAAAAATGCTTGAGAATGCAAACTCACAAATTGAAAATGGGGCATTCTCCACAATGTTACCGCATCGACCAACGTCAAAATTTTACAGCTTATCGCCAGTACCCGGATATACAAAACAGTTGCATCGTAAGGGGTTTATGTTGGAATTGATCAGACGATTTGTCCTGTTTTTGAAACTTCCAAAAGAAATTGCTCTAACAATTATTAACATCAAAAGCTTTTATTGCCAGACACCATTTTAAAATACGTTCTAATCAAGTATTCAAGAGTGTAAATTGACGTTTTGGCAGCTATTCGGAATTAACTTTCGAAGAACAAGGGATGCTTTTGCAGTTTAGGCTCCGAATCGGGAATAAATAATGTTTCCTTTTTACCTTTTCCAAATTAAAGCAAGATTCTTCATTTATTTGACTCTAGAAATAAAAAAAATCGAAGAGAAAAAAAATCTTACTACACAAGGTGCGCTAAGGCACTTTTTGCAAAACATACCTCCATCAAACCCCGCAACCTTAGGACGAGTTCCTTGATTTGTTTACTTTGTTCACATCGAATAAAACAAATAATTTGACCAAGACTCTGCTTTAACAAACAAAATCATAAAAAAAAAAATATTTTCATGTGGGACATTCTTACATCTGAGTTAACAATTTATCATGCCGGTCCAAAAGGAATTCGCTGCAGCACTCTCGATCTCTTTCATGCCCACTTGGTACCTCTTTTAAAATATACTGAAATTGTCCAACACAAACAACTATAGTAACCTCGCATGAAGACACGTTTAAGTTTATATCACTGAGCTGATGGTTGTTTTGAGATCCCGTGCCGAGCTATACAAGTCTTAAAAACCACTGAGAATCAAATTTGCTCAAGTTTGAGAACAATATTGAAAAACAACGACAGATTCATAAGTAACTATGCATAAAATCTTCCTTTGCGTATTTTCAAATAACTAAAGGTACTACTTATAGAAATAAGAACAGTTTAAGAACAATTCTATGCAGTACAGTTGCGAAAATTTAAGACTGAACAATCCTGAACAAGCCTCATCCCCAAAATATTTGGTTTTATAAAAGGTGTGATATCACTGATTTTACCGACGTAATATAATGAGAATGAGAATGAGTGAGATAAAATTGACTGAAACTAATAAAATAAAATAAAAAATCGAGCGAAGTTGTTCAGATTGAAAATTAATTAAATTATGGCTGTTTATAGTTGGAGAGGATTAGATTACAGAATAAGTGGTTTGGGGGAAAAGGTATTTGGAAAAAATGATACTTTAAGATCATGATTGAAAAACTAGCATTCCTTTTTACGAGATCTACTGGCCGAAGGCCCGGTAAACAATCCATTTAGTATTGTAAATAATTTTATTCACTCTAATATTGCTGCTGCTTTTTAAAGGTCAGATATATTTTTCGGTTGTTCAGTGCGGCAGAAGTTAAAGAAATGCAGATTTTCTGAACTGTTATAAGGTTGGAACTTCGCTGCAAGTGTGAAGTCTTTTAAAAAAACTTTGTACCCAAAAATAAATTTAATTGCTTTATCAAATTTTACTCTGAATAATAGCCAGTTTTGATAACAAATCTTCTCTGTCGTATTTTCCGCTTTCCCCACGAGGTTTATTTGTAAGGTCACTTCAACGCAACACTCTTTAACGAACAACAACAACTAATGGATCACGCTTTTCAGCGGAAGGAAGTTGTTCCTCCAACGGAAATGATCTATAAATTGACTTTTCACCATGGTTGATTCTGACAGCATGACAAACTGCCAAGGATAGCAGTTTATTCTCGTTGTAGCGATTCGAACATCAACTTGGTTATGAGTTTCTTGGGTGAATGCTCTCTCGGTCTCGTTTTGTGGCCGGATGACAATAGCTTGTGGGAAAAAAATTATACTTTGGACGAACTATGAAAAATCCTTTTCATTTGCAGCAAAAATAACGCTGATAACGAACCAGACTTATGCACTTATATATAAGCTTGTGCGAACACTACCTGTCAAGTGTTTAGTAAACTAAGCCACACATAAATGTTTAATGGTATTTTTCCAGCCCTGTTTGTGCTTGCTTCTACGCAAGCGCTGAAAATACCTGTAACAGGTGACTTTGCCGTAACCCAGTTTGTTCGAGCCACCGCACGTGCAAGATAATATATTAAAACTTAGTCGGCTTTTCAATTTTCACTTCCTTTGTTCTGTTACAGAGAGAGCGTGGAGTGATATAATTCCTGCACTCTACTTTGTATTGTTTTCTGCTAGTGGAACTGTGAGTTCTGCTTGCTCAGCATATCACGAAAGCGAAGGCCAAAAAGCATGGACTAATGCCAAGTGATTAGCTAAGCAACCACCAAAGCCGATTGCGAAGCAAATTCTGGCTTCATGATGTGGCTTATAACCCCTTGATGTAATCTTCATCTTTAGCTTTTGATTGCAATTGTGAAAGGGCGTAAACTTTTATCTGTTTGATATTTTTAAAAGTTTATTAGCGCTTGCATCTGGAGTTCTGAAAAAGCATCAGGTTTCGTACCACAAGGGACGCCCATTTGTTGAACTCAAGACATTTTGACATTAGCATGACAGAAGGGCAGTGGAGACTTTTGTAGACCCATTTGCTTGAATTGCACACGCCCGGGTAATTGATATTTTTATTAAAACCATTCAAATGTCTGTTTCAAAGATCAAATATTCCACCAATCATCACACTGGAAGGGATATCGCCAGGAGTCGTTAGCCAATCGCAGGACGTAAAGCAACATACACCTGTTCTGTTCTATTGCGGGGATATTTGTCTTGGATAAGATTGGATATTCGCATTTGCGACAAGTTAAAAGGGTTGCTCTTTCTCAGTTAGGGCTAAGTTTTTTTCGACACATCGCCACCCTGCTTGAAAGCTGACAACAAGCATGGACGCAGCAACTATTTCTATCAAGCACGAAGAGAGACTCGCCAGTCCGATTTCAGGTAAAATATTTAAACTTTTTGTACATTCATTTATTTGCGGGTTTCCCCGTTTTAGCGCGTGAGTTGCAAGTGCTGCAAAATCGGAGAGCTTTCATTTCGCTTTTATTTTTTGTAAATTCTCATCGTTTTCATTTGGAGAATCATCTAAAACGAATGAGTTTGTTAAGTTTCCTAAAACGTAAGATTTGTCTCAAGATAAAAAGATCAAGTGAAGAAATAGATTTCTATCCAAACCACACTGCCTACATCTACCCGCATAAGGCGCTTTGCTTGTATACGGACAGGTCAAATCTGCAGGAAGATTTTCCATACAAAACTTTATCACATTTATTCTAACATAACAAACATTAGCAACTGAAATTGCAACTCAGAATTTATCAAAGGTATGTGATGAACTGGCAAATTAACAACTGACAACTTTTTATCAGGTTATGAAGCTGTCAGAGTGCGTTGCTGTGATTTTCAACAGCGATCTAAGCTGAAAAACCAACTCTCTAACTTTCCGTTTTTTTCCCAAAACCGATTTATATTCATAATGATTATTCTTCAGGGAGTACCTGGTGGAAGAATATGTAATTATGGCTTTAACCTTGTATATGTTCTGAAATAAAATGAGAAGTTTTGCCATAGCATATAGCGTTTTATTCTATTTTATTTTAGACCACAAGCCAGTTATCCTGTGTAAAGTTTGTGGAGATCGCTCCTCCGGAAAACACTATGGAGTCTTCACGTGCGATGGTTGCAGAGGGTTTTTCAAGAGAAGTATTCGCCGTAGTTTAAGCTATCAGTGTAAAGAAAATGGAAACTGTCATGTTGACGTGACAAGAAGAAACCAATGCCAGGCTTGCAGGCTGAAGAAATGTTTTGACGTAAAAATGAACAGAGACGGTGAGTGTAAATACTGAAACATAACGCACGAGCACGTACTGTAGGAATCCTTTATCTATATTAAACAAAACAGATGTGTGGGGCATAGAAAGTTATAGAAATCATCACCAATACTTATATATACGTGATAACAGCAACCACAAACAAAAACTTAGCCAGTTAGTTACAAGACTATGGAACTAAGGAAACAAAATAACTTTTTAGAATTATTCAGTATTATTATTTCATTTCTGAAAAATAATGATTTCATTTTACGAAATATTCCTCCATTTGTATCTACCGTTTGTGAAATCAGTATTATTGTTCACCCTAAAACCAAAGATTATTTTCATGATGGTTGAGAGACTTCTGTGGTTAAGCTAAACGTGCATTTTCTATTGTGAGATACAGCTTTGTTCTGCCCTTACGGGCTCCAGATACAACGCGGAAAATTCGCTACTTTATATTAAGTTTAGTTCCTGCTTTGCCTTTCTCTGCTAGATTGTATCAACAAAGGTCTTTTGTAACAAGAAACGCGGCATATATGCAGCGCTAATGTGTTAATACGGATAATAGAGATTATATTATAACACTGGAAGATCTTGTTGACTGTATTAAGGCATCTTTAGGAAGATAAAGGACAGCTTTGTGAAGATTTGCACAAGTCCTCAACCAAGCACTTGTTCAATTTCTAAACTGATTTGCTTGAGGGAAGATAAGAAAACTCCTTTCAGTGTTCAAGCGTCGATTTCTGCAAAATCGATACCATCACCACTAGACAGAGCAATAATGATTCATGAGATTTTAACAGCCTGGAAGGCAAGAGATTTCTTTCTGTAAGTGAACTCTGTATATCTAGCTATTCACTTGCATATAAACCGGACTGCATCTTTCACAGTCAGTATTGCACTCTTAAACTACATACAGTGGGTGCTGAACAACAGTGTTAGTCTTTTAGCGGCAATCATTATCTAAACGCCGCTGTGGTCTATTGACTGATATGGTTTTCGGACAGGAATCTCAAAGACTTTTGGTCGCAAGTCAAATTGCTGATCAGTCACGATGGTTGCCTTGGTAAGCATGTGGATGGGTTTGGCCATGGTGAAGTCGACTCATTAATAATTAGTTACTGTTTAATTACATATCCCCTTGTTTTGCATACATATGTCATGTGCCAACAGTGATATTAAATATCACATTTAAATGCGCCTGTTTATATGCTTTCTTGGATTTAAAAGATTAACGGTCTAGAAGAACGACTTATTTGCAGGCAGGATTTGCCATCAATTTATTTTCTCCAAACCTACTACACAAACTCAGAGGAATCCTTAGTCTTGGACTGATAATTATGATCTGAATCTTTTATAAGGTGTACTCCATAGTCTAAACTCTTCACGTTGTGATATATCAATGAGTAATGCAAGGCATAGGCACTCACCTGTAAAAAGAGTAGAACTATATTGGATAGCAGGTATATTTGTAATTTAATAATGTGGGCTAAGATGCCATTTGTTCAGCTAAACGCAAACAAAACTAGCTAAATAGCGTTACATTGGAACTAAATTCAGTCAAATTTAACTCGAAAGTAATTAAAACTACCCCAAAAACAGTTCTTAAAATGTAGTTTGTTTTGTATATATGTTTCTCTATCCAGTCCCGCACAACTTGATCTCGCTAAACCTTTTGAACGAATTTTAGAGAAATATATGCAGTCAAGCTTATATTTGCCTGAATCTAGTTCGACCTTAGTGTATATAGATATAATCCGGTGTTTGAAAACCGGACCAAATGGCAAATAATAAACTAATTGACCGACGGAATGGACGTGAAATAACATTATTACAGATGGCAGCTTCTTTTATCCATAAATATGTTCCAGTTTACTGGAAAAAAAAAACGTCTGAAGGAGGGGCACGTGCGTTGAGTTAAATAGCATTTAAATGGAATATTTTAAGGGTGGGTTTCAGTTGTTCACGTTATCATGATAATAGAAACTTGATGGCCAAGGGTTAAAATATTCAGGGATTATACCCAGTCAATACGTCCACACGCTTACCTCAATAAATAATTTAAAACTAATTTGAAAATATCATCATCTTTGAAAGGCTTTTGGTTTAAGATTGTGAATTCTGAAATTTAGAAACATATTTGTCTACGTTTTAGTTTTGGGGTGAGTTCGCGTAAGTTGAGTTCCAAATCGATCGCCTGAAAGAACTGAGTGTATGTTTCTTTTTATCGAAAACTACAATTGTTTGACCGCCCTACTCAGTAGAGTGGTAAGATATAAGAACCCTTAACAATATACTAAACGGGCCCTTTGGGCGCCACATTTATTGAATAAACACAAAGAAACTAGTTCTCATTTCATTCGATAACGTCATGTGCGTGATTCGTCTTCAAAATGTACTTTTGACAGGAAATTGTATTTCGAATGATATTTGTTTCCAATATCAGCACGCAACAGTCCTATTCACTGTGCACAAAGCTAGTAATTAATCTTATGTTATGGACTGTGTTGGCTTCAGCATTTTGTGAAATGATCTAAAGGAGGCTGGCAAGACCTCTTTAAAACATTATGGCTTGGCTGACGTCAAGCGCTTATATATCTGTAATCGGTGACGTATGACTGGCCGCAGGGTAAATATAACGTGACGTTAATATCGTTTGGATTTGAAGACAGTTAAATATCAGTTTAATAATAATAATATGATATTTTAAAACAAATGACAGGCATGGTTAATAGCGTGGGCCAACTCCCTAGTTCTTTCCACGAGCTTATCTTCGTGTAACAAATGCTAGCGAGAGAGAAGGCATTGAGAAGGGAAACGACTTATGTCTGGTTGGTTATTAATCCATCAGATCTGTTGCAAGAATAAAGTAAACTGCGAAATACGAGGAAGGTTTTAAAAATTCATGGTTTTGGTCATATCGAGAAGCAAAATTTTGCGACCCCTAAAACAAAGGAAAATTCTGACATGGTAACTCAAGTTAAAGTTAAAGTCTAAAAAATTTATCAGTTTTCTGCGCTGTTCATTTAAATATATTAAAATGACTGATCTTGGATAAAATGGTTGAGAATGTATTTGAATAAAAGTTCACGTCACGGCTTAGTTATGGACCACGCTTGTCGACAGAATTATATAGAACAGTACCGAGGGTCTTCCAGGAGGGGGATGGGGGGAGGGAGAAGGGGGAGGGGGATGTTCCCCTGTTCCCTTTAACATTTTCGCTTTGTTCGTTTGTCCCCATCTAAAACATTTCAACATTTTCCGTTGTTACCTGTTCTCCAATACATTTCTTCTTCCATGAGATTTTTTTTCTGTGTTACGTGTTCCCATTTTAAATTTTACTATGTTCCCTTGTTCCCCCCAAACCCCTGGGGGACCCTCAGTACCAAATAAATAATTGAAGGACTAAATATATTTGAGGTTTGGGAGGAGTGGGTGGGAATTATTAAGTAAGTAAATGTAATGGTCGACTTTAACCTCAGTTGCAGCTAGCGGCTGAATTGCTGGGGCTTTACAATGTTGTTGGGAGACTTGAAGACAGAACTGCATTTTACAGGGGCAAATTGCTGCCGCGCAGTTTACAATATTTCTGAGGAT
This sequence comes from Bergia sp. 'catenularis', assembly GCA_025434825.1. NCBI lineage: Eukaryota > Metazoa > Cnidaria > Anthozoa > Zoantharia > Parazoanthidae > Bergia > Bergia sp. 'catenularis'. Next base: position 9,403 of record JANRMR010185875.1, read on the forward strand.
AAATGCCCCCTGCGACCAGGAGAGGACAGCTATATTATTAGCTAATTTTTTTTATACTTTTATTATCAATTACAGTTTTATTTGAAATCTTAATCTGTTGCTGATTATCATGCATGTTCTTACAATTCAAGTGATATGCTTGGACAACGTTGAAAGTTTCTAAACTTAATCATGACTTACTCATCGATCATCAAACGGAAAAGATCAGCCCTAGAGAGGCAATCGTCTACCCTTTATAACATCATTTCTAAAAGGGCTTATCTGTGAAGCAGTCGTTTTATTACTGATGTAAACACCATCATCATCTTTTTCACTATCATCATCTCTCTCACACATAGCACACAATCTATCATCCCATGATGAAGGGTTACGGACACCGTATGTCTTGCTACTAACCTAACAACAGACAAGAACAAGTTGAATTCTCTTTTCTTGTTTATCGACTTAAAAGAAGAATAAATTTGTATTTTACTTGATCTTCGATCGATGTTGACTTCTGATGTTGGAATGGGTCATGTGACTCACGTCAAGGATCATCTCGAAGCAGGTACCAGTCTCCTGGCCCAGTGTGCTGTTTCCAATCTTTTGAAAGAGCCTTTTGAAGATCATCACAAAAAGATCACCAGTTCATTCATTCTTGTTTAGCGTGGATAAAAAGATTGAATTCTTTTCATATTCTAATTAATACTGGTGTTTTCTCTTCATCCACGTGAAAATTCGCGAGCTTTGTGTTATCAACTGGTCTTTATCGAGGAGCAAAAACAAGGAGAAAGGTAGAATGGCCAAGAAAAAAATCCCAGAGAAAACTTTAAACACACACACACTCACACAAAATGATCTGGCTTGTGTTGCTGCTAATGAACAGTACATATACAATGTTATTTCAAGTTTATTTTATTCAAATCATATTGTTTCGGCTCTGTGGTCCTCTGTGTTGTCAACTGATCTTTGTAGAAAAACCGTAACAAACAAAAACGAAGGGAGGTTCAGAGAGGATTCCAGGCTTGCCAGAGAATACTTTTACCGCACAAAAAACGATCTTACTTATGTTGCAATGAAATTAAATATATTATCATGTTGCTGCAAATTTATTTGTTTCTTTGATAACCGTATATTGTCGCCGACATCAGTCAGACTAAAAAACGTGAATGCACTCACAAAATTGTAAATTGCAAGAAAGATCCTTATCTTGGTTTTCTTCATCAACTACGAAAAGACGAATGCAACGTTCTTATAGTCAGAAGAAAAAAGGTTACTAATTGCCAACTAGCTTCAGCGGTAAAGTTTGATTTTGAGACGCAATCCCTTACTGCAACTCACGCATTCGCACGTTGCTATTCAGACTTGTTTCGATTGTACATTTACAGTTGACCTATCTATTTATTAATGTATTTACTTATTCACCTGTTTACTTATTTGCTTGTTTACTCATTTACTCATTTACTCATTCACTCATTTACTCATTCACTCATTCACTCATTTACTCTGACATTTACTCATTTTCTCATTTACTCATTCACTCATTCACTTATTTACTTATTTACGTATTTACTTATTTACTACTTACTTACTTACTTACTTACTTATTTGTTTATTTATTTATTTACTATTAATTTACTTTTTATTAGTTGACTTATTTATAGGGCTGGGACAAACCTTCGAACCTTCGTTCGTTCACGTGCCTTCGAAGGTTTTTGTCAACCTTCGAACCTTCGTTTCTTTGGTCAGTAGTTTTAAATTTATACAAAACAACGGC
>JANRMR010185886.1:0-11157 GCA_025434825.1 Bergia sp. 'catenularis'
GTTCCGAAAAGAAAGTTTGTGTTGAGTGTAACGTTGTTTAAAAGTTCCTTCTGTTAGTCCAATGTAGTTCATCCCTGTTCTGTCAGCACAGAACTATCAAACACATCTTATCTATTGACTAATTCAACAATGCAATTTTGTTCCTGAATATTTCCTGTTTACTCAGCCTAATAAAGATAGACTTTAAATTCAAGGTAAAATTTTGTGTTTCCGTGAACAAACCACCCTGGTAATCCTAACTGTGCAACCTATTAGTATTCTACATGTATTCATCACAGCCCAATTGCCTTCAAGTATAAAAACTAAAACAACTGCAGAACGATATCTGTTGATAATGTTTACCCCTTACTAATTGAAATGAAAAGCATAGCAGCTGCTCTGTAAGAAAATCCGAATTTCTAGCTTTTATTAATAGAGAACAGCAATCATAACAAATCTGGCTGTAGTGACGTTTTGAGTGAAGAACTCGAGTACATTGCTGAGGCATGATATCTTTAAACATATCCGTTACGTGTAAGCATTTAGCGTTTCATTATTAAACTCATCCTTAAACAATTTCAAATGAGAACTCTTAACAGTTACTATTGGAAATTCTTACCTACTCAAGTAAGACTCAAAACTGCATCTATTCTCCTCAAAACAAGCAATATATCAATCATAACTTGTCATTCGATATTAAGGCCAAGGGAGTTTTGACAGTTAATAAAAGTTACAAGATTCCTGGGTTTTTCATAATCATATGAGACAAGAGTCAACTTGCATCAGTCAACTAAGATATCCATGTACACTGGCAAAATATCTTATCTTGCTCGATTGTATCACGGCTACTTTATTCTGTCTAACTTCTACTTAAAAGAAAGCTTTGTTGAGATTTGAGCTGTTCTAACCATGCCAATAAACAAATACAATTTCACTGTAGATCGAAACACGGTTACTTTGTCGTAAAATAACTATACATATTTTTTCTATTATTCCAAAGCACCTTCTGCATGACCATGTTAAGCGACATTTTAATCTTAAATTCCTTTATTTAACGTGTAGTCCATTTTTTATACAGTATTGTTGAAACAATCAAGGGAAAACGAACTACATAAACCAGAAGTGACAGTTTGAATCAGCTTTTAAACTTTAAAGCAGTAAACCCAATCGCGGATTAAAGTTTAAACCCTGGGTAAACGCTAATCCAAAATCGAACAACCGGGCCTATGTGTAAATATACACTGAAGTCGGGAAGCTTTAGATTTTAGTATTCTGCAACGCAAAAATAAGGAACGAGGTGCTGAGCAGTTCACGTTTATATGTGAAATTCCAATGCTACTTAAATAAATTGTTTTTCAGTAACAAAATTTACAGATAAGAGTTGTCCACTTGTTAGTTGTTACAATTAGTAGAACAGAATGGATAAAAATTAACGTTAACCGTCTAAGCGTCTTTCGTTTTGAATCCCCCTTCTCCAAAGTAAATTATAACTATAAAAAATGCACAGCGTGTATTACTAAAAAGGGATCAGTTTTAAAGCAACCTTTCAATATTTTTGGTCCGGTAAATTTATCAGCCATTGTAAGTAATACCTCCTTTTAAAAGTTTTTAAATTTGGAACATCTCATTTCAATCGTTCCATATCCAAGTATTATTACTAAAAGCATGTTGTTTTAAATAATCATATTTTAAATTTATACTCAAGAACAACGCATCTTAGCTACCAAATTTAAACTGTCGATGGTTTTTCAAGCTTATTTTGTCATTTGGTCCATGTTTATTGTTGTGAAAGTACTGACCACTAAACTTTAAAGGTTAAAAAGCCACGTGCACTGTTACCAAAGCGGATTAACGCTATAAAACTAATCCAGCATAACATCAATATTTTTGCAATGATATAATGTCGAGACGATGTTGTCGTGCAAGGTAAACTGTCTCTTCATGCCAGTAATATTTGTGCTGTGATGTAATCCACATAGACATGACCAACTAATTATCGCCTGAATACAAAATCCCTCTTCTACTTTGCTCTATATAAACTATAATCTGGATCAGTGGATGGCTCAGATTTCCTCCTTGTGTGTTGCAGCTGCGTTAATATCGGATTATATAACGGTTGTCATCACAAGCTTCAACTTGAAACCACAACAACTTTAACATAGGAGAAAATTGCTAGACTGGCGTAGAATTAACTGACAAATGTTTGTCCACAAACAAATGTATAACATACTTGTTTCTGTTGTTGTTATGTGCCTCCTCTTGGTGTATGGTTTCCGAGCCAATTTGGTCTGGAATAAATTACGATGTATACACTTTGCCTAATGAATCTGGAAAAAGATATGGTTTCCGCGAAGAATCTAAGCAACATAATTCATAAAGTTCTCTTTTAATTTGCTCCGAGACTTGTAATGGTAATATGAATGAGTGGAATTCAATTCGGTCTGTAATCATTCGAGTGCGTAAACAAAATGAGACGAGCGCGTAGGACGAGTTCAATCTGTTTAACTTGATGGTTATAGACAGAATTGCACGACTTGAAGTCTTATTACCAATTTATTATAAAAATTAAGATTTCGGAAAGCAAGAGAAAAATCAAACCAGGCAAACTGTGAGGTTGAGAAGATTGTTGACAATGGCAATGCGAATTCGTAGCTGTTTTGTTGAGTTAAATGACTTATTAACTTAGGATTAATTGAATTGCTTAAATGGTACAGGCCATTATTCTCTCGTGTCTCCAAGGGTTGTTTGGCATTTCCATTGGATACAAAAACTTATTTGAGTTGAAGGCCTTCTTATGTTATGAACAGTTGCTGAAGGATGAAAAATTCTTCGTTTTGTTGTGGCCACAGTTTCTCAGAGACACGTTCACGCTAATCATTGTTTTTTTTCCTTGTTGTTGATTGGTCAGAGAGCCATGCAGTCAGGTTGTGATTGGTTCATACAACTGTCCAGTTACAGGTGTCCGATTATGGGGTTTTGTAATAAATACAAGAGTGTTGAATAAGCCAATCAGATTTAGAAAAATTGCAATTTTTATAATGTCTGGAATAGGGTATAGGAAATCGTTAGTTTTATGTTTCGCGAAAGTAGTTCGTTCTTTCAGTAACATCTCGAAAAGAAAAACGAGATACCTCAAAAGCCCTTGCTAATTGGTAGGGATTCATATTTTTGCTTAGCTTTTGATTTGTTTTTGTTGTCATGATAAAATAAGAACAAACGATGTTTTTAACAAAGGTTCAATGGTTTATGCTTATGTATCTTCTCAGGACAGCAGCCCATTAAGCAACAAGGTTCCCGTCCATCGATTTCTTATTTAGTGAATAAACCCCTCTACGCTTTTTTATCGAGCTATACATGTACAGACCCGAGGAGAAAAAGTATCCGAAAAGTGAACATTTGCCCGAGGCAGAGCCGAAGGTTAGTATGAAACTTTAAGGACACTTTTTCAGACGAGGGCCTGTATAGTTCGATACAAAAATAGCGCAGAAGGAGTTTATTTATTTCATGATTCAACAATAATTTTCTCGACTGGAAAGGCAAAGCACCTGCGATTAACGCAATGAAACATGAAGGTAAAATTTGTCGAGTTTTGTCGTATTGAATTTATAACTAGCTTTGTATTATTTTTCCTTGTCGCTGTTCCCAACCTAGAATAAAACAATTTTAATTGTTTGCCAGCGGTTGCAGATATTGGCCCTGCTGTATGGAAAAACATTGGTCCTGCCAGCGTGCATCACGTGATCGATTGTAACCAATAGCATCGTGCGTTTTTACTATGAAAATTATTGTTGAATTACAATCAGAAGATTTCAAAGCTGCAGAGGGAAAAATTAAGACCTCGACCGTTTGCTACTAACTTGCATTTAAAAGGCTCTTTCACGGCTTTGCGCATGCTCGGTGTTGTTTGGGTTTTTTTGACAAAAAACTTGTTTCAAGCTAAAATATCTCTAAACAGACACCGTTCAGATACCAATCCAAGTTATTCAAGATATTATTATTCATGCTATGGATGGTCGGTTTTTGGAGACGATTAAGTTGGAATGTAGTTGTCACTTCTTGTATATTAAATGCAATATGTAATTAATTGTTTTAAAATGCGTAAACCCTTAGGCCTTAGCCGAAGTGGTCGTTGATGTCTTTTTAGTGGATTTAAAAAATGTTTTCTTTTGAAATTATTTGGATAAGTAACGTGAAAATTTAACTTCTGAAAAAGAGAAAATCCATTGATTCAGCCATGAAAGAGCCACTTTTAATATTTTTTTGTGCCCGCTATATCAGTATTTGGAAAGAGCAATATTTTGCGGCTTTTTTGTTTCATTCCGAGCTGGAAACAAATAAATGATGTTGGAATAAGAGAGGCACCAACTTGACACCATCTACAAGTCTTGAGATTTCGCCACATTTGAAATCTAAATATAAACCTTAATTCCCATCACTGTGGATGTGTGTTGGTGCTTTGTGCTTATATTAAAAAATAAAGGTATAAGAAGTAGGTGCAATGATCGTGCAGGTGCTCTGAAAAAAAAGTGCACTGTTAGTAACGGTCGATTCCCGTCGGGGTCAGAGATTTTTTCTTTTTCTCCGTGTGGGCCCATTTCCTTTCTTGGGCTATCGGTCAGAAGGAATTACTTGGGATATTTTTACAGCACTTTAACTTAACACATTTAATAATAACTATAATAGGTTCTCATAGCCGATTTAAATGCCACTGCATTTGTTGACTCAACCACAAACCTTAGCAGGGCTTTCCAGTCCCTAATGGTTCTCGCTATAAATGGTTCTCGTTATATGTGCTGGAATGGCTACCCACAACGATGTTTTGCAGGTTCTGTTTGTCACCTCACCTCTGTTGATTTTAGTTGACTACAGAGATACAGTATGAAACACTTTCGTGATACACTTATAAACAATGACTTCAAGTTGAGGTGAAGTTCCACGTTCTTATACATTTGTACTAACTCTGAAAACTGTCTCGATTTTTAAGCTATTGTTTACATGGGTAATGGGGGTTATTATTAAAATAGTCAAAATAAAAAATTTAAATGTTGGGTTATCACAGCAATGTCAGTTTTGGGGCAGGTTTAGTGCTAATATTTCGACATACAGTAATGCTCAGGAACGGATCCATAAATTTGGAAAAGGAGGAATGCAATCTAATATTCTGGAGAGGTGGGGGCAGGAAAAAGTACCTGAGCTCCAATGGATACGCTTTGCAGTGTTTTTCTAATAAAATATTCATAGCAAAATTGCCAACAAAAAGGGGGAGTGGGTCGGCATCACCTCCACCCCCCATCCCCCTTCCAATTCTGCTGCTTCTTCTTTATCAAACCAGAGCTGGGGCGAGTAATAGTGTAACGACATTCGATATTAAAAAAAGTAAAGGTAAAGCGACTTTATTTAACGAGGGTAACACCTGACAGTAATTGTGGTAACTGATGAATTTGTGGCCCTCGGTGCGCACTTTACCTCCTCCCTCTGTCAGCGCTTCGTTTTACTGGTATTTAAAGCTAAAGCTACAGAGAACAGAAGAAAGTCGAAGCAGACGTTGGAGTCACCGAGAATCGAATTGGGAACCTCTAGCTCCGAAGGCCGCACACTAACCAACTGAGCTACGCCTGCTCATTAAACATCAAAATTATTGCATGACTAAATACGAGAGCCGTTATCATTTCGCTTCACTCCAGCTCTGGCTTGATAAAGAATAGCAACACAGTTACTCAAAATATTGTCAATAAACCCGCCCGAAAAATGATGTAGTTGTGATAGTCTGAACTCAGATATTGTTTGTAGACGCCGAAAGTATGTCTATTGCTTACATCTATTTTTCCCTTGCCTTTATTTAACATATGATCATTTACATATTTGACCTCATGCGTTGTTTGTTTGGTCGAATTAACAGACGTTTCGTTGCCTTGCACAGCCGTATTGGAATTTTAAAGACAAACCGCGCGAGCCTGGGTGGCACTCGAGCCCAACTCTTTCGACGAGTACATACGAACACCTGTACAAAACTTCGGAGTACTTCGGGAAAGCTCGGAAACTGACCGTGCAGGAAAAAAAGCTCTGGGGTCCTTGAGCCCAGGAGGATTGAAAGGTTAACCCATGATGCTTTGCGGCAAACTATATATGCAATTGCAGAAACCACGTGATCTTCTCGTTATAAGCTTCACTACTTGTGTTGAACCTCTTTTCGACAGATTCCCGCTTATTTTTCTTTATTTTATTGATATTTCTACATATAATACTGTCCCTGTTACTAATTTTAGTTGTTTTCAAGTGTCCTCCGTTCTTTGCTTCAGGAGCTCAATGTTCGTCGAGCTTGTTGTTATATGTGGAGCAGCGAATGCGAAAAGAAGCTTTCAGATTTGAGACGTCCTGCATTTGTTCGTGTTACTTCAAGCTGCCACTTTACATTACGCATTTTTATAAGTTTAAAAGTTTATGCTTTCATTATTGCATTATCTCTGATTTAATATTGCTTGGATCGACTCGGATTAGAGACGGTAGTATCACGTCGAGTTAGTTCTATTGTTTATGCGACATCGTGTAGTCCCTGGTGCATTCAGTCAAAAGATCTTTTAAATCTATATAGCTACTTGTATTTCAAGATTTACCCTACCCACTCAAATAGTCCAACAACGCCGATGAGAGGTCAAAAACAGTAAAATGATAAAAACTATTCAATGAAACGCTGACAATTATGAAGATCAAGCGCTCCACCTAGAAATTTCGTTTCCCTACTCATAGTACTCCATACCGCGAGTGGGTTAAAAACGGAACACAACTATTAAAATGTTTTAAATTGCATAGAATCTTGGTAGAAAATCGAGCAAAGGTCGTTTGGTGGATTAAGACGATCGATTTTATTTATATCTTGGACATGAATTATGTTAATGTATTTCCGAAAAGGAAACGTTTCAGTGATTCAGCCAAGGAAATAGAACATACGACCTTTCTGATGCTGCAGTGTTCATGCATTCTTGATTGGTTTGGTTTGGTTTGGAAAAATATCTACAATATTCCCTTTCCCGTCTGGGAAGGCACAACGACACCTCTTTGTGTGGACAACTTAATATAACTCAATTTATCTTGTTACGTAATACATCATTAGTTTTATAGGAACCTTGACATTGGAAAGAGTTTGGTAAACAACATGTATCAAATGCCAAGGAGAAACGTGTTTACTAGTAATATTTGAATTCTAAAAATACGAGCACGATTCAAGATTCCCAGAGAAATAACTGGGATAGTACATTAAAAGAGGAAGTCCGTTCCTTCAAGACATATATAACCTGAGTATCAGGCCCTCGGAGGAAGGGGGGAGGGGAGAGAGAGGGAAAGGAGAGGGAAAGGAGAAGAGGCTTCCTTTCCCTTCCTCTCCTTCCTCTCCTGTTTTTCCCCCTCCCCCTTCCCCAGAAAGCCTGATACTCAGGTTAAGATATATATGGAGATAGAAATGGGAGTGCAAACATTTTGAAAGAAAGCGTTGGCTTGAGAAATGTATTTGAAAATTTTCCTTATATACTTTTCCAAATTCAATCTCCAATTAGATTACACTAACCGGCGGCAGGAAGCAGAGCACTGACCAGAAACAGAATTAACGAAATAAATCAATCTCTCAAAATCCTCGCGAAAGTGTAAATGTTGGCCTGCAATATTTCAAAGTGTAGTTGAAAATTTTCAGATATTTAAACATAGAGTTTATATAAAAAGAGAATTTATAGAAAACTATCGTATAATATACATCAATTTTGATAAAGCCCACAGTTTTATAGGGGCTCTTTCATGGCTGAATCAATGGTTTTTCGTTTTTTCTAAAGTTTAATTTTTACGTTATCAGTGTCAAAATAATTTCAAAAGGAAACATATTAATCCACCGAAAAGGCGGTAATCGATCACTTTGCCAAGGTTTTATACATTTTAAACAATTTATTACATTGTGTTCTGGCCCGGAACATAAGAATTGATAATTACAATCCAACTTAATCGCCATCTAAAACAGACCATCCGTAGCATTTACCTCTTGAAAAACTTAGATTGGTGTCTGAACAGTGACTTAGCTTGGAAAAGGTTTGTCAATAAATCCCTGAGCATGCGCAAAGCCGTGAAAGAGACCTTTTATCGTATCGACGTTGCACCATGCAGAAACCAAAAACTCTGAGAAAAAGACAAATCATGTCTGAGAATTGCCTTATATGGTATTTCCATACTTGTAAGGATTAAGTCAATTTCGTCTCTGTATGAGACTAAAACGAAAACAAAAATAGTTTCTCGATGCGCTAGATAGCTCAAGTCGATGAATAAAACAAGGTTTAAATTGATCGGGCAGACGGCGACCTCAAAATAGTATTCATAGTCTCGACAAAGTTGTTACTCTATGTTTGCAAACCATCAACAGCTTCATACAATAGCCAATACCCCCGGGGGGGGGGGGGTCTTCACGTGTCGACATGATAAGGATGCCTGTCGTATTTCATAGGGGTCAAAATAAGGCCTCAGGTATTTTTAGGGGTTGTCAGAAAAAAATATTAGTTTTGATATAGAAATGGTATTTTTTAGGGGTACGCAACATCACAAGGAAAGAGTGTTTCATCATTACAATCATTATCTCATAAAAATCTGAGCTACGAGTTGGCCTAATAATGAATGGTTCTATATCCTGCCGGGGTGAGAGATTTTTTCCCTTTCTCCGTGTGGGCCTATTTCCTTTCTGGGGCTATCGCTCGAAAGGAATTTATTTGAAAATAACTATATCATTTTGTTAGTAATGAGCGGTCAAACCTTAATGATTACCCCCTCACTAAAGTGTTCGTTACCGCAAATCACCATCTTAATTACCCACGGCCAGCTTCTTGTAGCTCAGTTGGTAGAGCAACGGTGTTCTGTTCCGGAGGTCGTGGGTTCAAATCCCACCGCTGTCAGAGATTTTTTCTCTTTCTCAGTGTGGGCCATTAATGCCCCATTTCCTTTCTAGGGCTACCGCTTATGTGGGGTATTTGTACGGCACTTCAACTTAATCGATTTAAAAATAGCTAGATCTAAACGAAGTGTTAATTTTGAAGAGAGTGAGTATAGATCATCTAGTTTGATTACTCAAATAGAGTTTTCACTGCAGTTATATAAAATACCTTGAAGTTTATCGGTAATTAATAAAAGTTATTTCTTTCCACAAATTTTGTAATCAAAAATTTCTATTGAGTAGAAGAAACTTAATTGAAGTGAAACGTTTCAAATCTTGAAAATTAATCCACTGTGCTTACAAATGCGATGTTAACCGACAATCTGTAATTTCGTGAAAGCCTTTATTTGTTCTTATTACTAAAAGAGAGATACGCTGGCTGTTAAAAACGATTTATATGTAGCACAGTACGTTCCTGTGATTTGTAGAAAAGAAGTTCACACGCGTAAACCTTTTTGTTTAATTTGGTCCAACGACCATTTTGGGTTTATCTTCTGGATGAACTTGATATCGTTTTGAGACTGAATCGAACGCATTACCAGCTTACCTTTCTCGAAGGAATATTTTAGTTTGAAATACTGAGAACTATTTCTTCCTGAAATATTCCTTCTCACAATGCGCAAACAACAATAAACATTTTAAAGCAACAAGAGTGTGACCGCTTTTTGATATCGTCAAAACTTGTATATATTTCAGCAGAAGTATGTCTAAAATTATAACTGAAAGCCAGCCAGTCCACTGAATATCCTTTTTTCGTTTTTTGTTGAACAAAACGTACGCCGCAACGAAGTTTTGGTAGAAGAAAAACGAGGCCGCCAACACTTAATTCAATGACAGTTTTAAACGCAATTTAAAATAGCCCAATAAGCTGCTGTTATAATATATTAACTTATATTCATAATGTATATGTATGGATTGACGAAAGAAAAAGAAAGTAGAGATGAAGTCCGTACGTTAAGTTTCGGTAAAAGAAACAGAAAAGCGAAGAAGTTCTTTTGTCAAAATGTTGGTAAAAAAAGTACTTTTAAATCGACTCTTTCACTGTTAGCGTGGGAAACGTCACAAGGTTGTTTTGATTTCAGCCTGTCTGAGAACACACCACATATACATTTATCGATATGACATAACAAAGAATCACTGCTTATGAGATAGCTTTTTGAAAAACGATCACTCCATAACGTTTAAGGATGTTCATAAAACACTTCAGCGTATTCAGTTATCAGGTGATAAAGAGCAAGAACAAGATTTTTGAAAGACAGAAAAACACTAGCGTCAATTAAAAAAACATACCTTACTATGGGACTTTCGTTTTGTCATAAACTGGCAACAACATGTTTGACGAAAAACGATTGTCTGCGACAATACGAATACACCAAAATCAGCAAATTAACGTGCTCAACTGCAGGTGTAGATTCGTCAGTGTTTATGTGGTTACAGTACATATAAACGGCGGTGAAGTCAATGGTATTACCATGATTACACAATTTTACATTTAATCCACCCACTATACGCTACTCATTTGCATTTACAGAGACGTGCTTCTCAGTAAGCCAAAACAAATTACATTTTAGAGATAACACGATAAAAATGAATGTTAAAATTTCTGAAACTTCAAAGACTGAAATACCGAGATTAACATTTGGAAAATTCTGATCCTCAAGACACAGCTAATTAATGTCCGGGAATATAAAAATGAACTACTTCTAAATCTGAAGTTGCCCTCATTGACTCTTGGAGTTTCGTGCAGTGACTGTACATGTTATCTCGCTAGTGGTATTAATCCCAGTTGAGACCAACGCGAAATCCAATAGTAATGTATTTTATCGCACGTTTGACGTTATTTCTAAGCACATAACGCCGACAGGTTTAAAAACTTCTCTCGGCGCTGACTACCAGCTAAATCATTAAGTCTGAAGTTGAGTTTCTTTGTGGGGGACAAAACTGATTGATCAATAAAGGAAGGCAGTTTCGGAAGTCCGTATTAGTTTTTGTATTAAATTACGTTTAATGTTTTCTTGCTATGGTTTTTCCATGAACACTTGTCATGTATTTGATGAAATAGAAAAAGCTCAATTTATTCAAGTTAAGGTCGAGTGTTGCATGGAAACCATTTAACAGCTTCCCTTTCAGTCCTTTATTACAATGTAAACGACTGACTGATCCCTCCTGTTTAAATAAGGTACATTTATCTATCTATCTATCTATCTATCTATCTATCT
>JANRMR010185930.1:0-11153 GCA_025434825.1 Bergia sp. 'catenularis'
TAAAGATTACATCTACTTCAAGCAAGATTGCAAACTTAACCGTACAAAGCAAAATACGTCACTTTGCTTCTATGTATATGCGCAATGAATTTTGAATGAACGTCTGTTATGAATTTAATAAATTATGACTGGCTTATTGTTTTTGGTAATGGCCGGGCCCATACAATTTGAAAATGGCCCATTAATCTTCACGGCCAGGGGCCATTAGGCCAATGGGCCTTCCTGTTTTTCCTAACCCCTGCTGCTGCAAAATGAATTCAGATTATGGGCGTTACATGCTCCCGAGAACTTTCTAAACTTCCCATTTAGTTAGAAACACGATTTTCTTTAATTAGAAAGCACTCTCTAGTATTGATATTAGGGTAGTTTTATTTGTTTAAATTAATTTACATTGCATTTTAATCAAGACTGGATGGTGTCAAAGATTTGAAGCGTTCTCCATCCATTCGTTTTGTACATTGCAAACCGCCGGCACCCTTCAAGCTTTTTCGAAATTCGTCCTCTCAACAGGATATAAATGAAGCCAAGTGCAGACTGTTTGAATCTTGCACAAACTTGTGTTCAAATTTTTAAATTTCAAAGTCGATGCAAGTCCACGCTGGCGCCGCGCGCCGCGCAGATCTTTGTTGGTTCCAGGCTCTCCGAAACTTACCGCAAAGGCCCGGCTGCTAAGTAGTGTTGCTCTTGACTTCCACGTAGACAAGCATGAAGTACTTTGCGGATTGGTTTTGTTTAACCTTTTACCGGGATCAACTGATTTTTATTTGTAAATAACCAAATATGTTGTTGTTACGGCGTAGGAAACTTCTTTTGATATTGCTGGTGGCCGTGTGGCTTGGAGGAATTTATTTTTTCACCACTCATCGATCGAGCACGAGTGGCGATATCGGAGAGCGCGATTCCCAGGAGTTTGAAAATAGAGATAAAGAAATTGCAAATAATGTAGATGTCGATGACAATCAGTTCCAAAGCATCAATACAGAAGAAAAAGAAAAAGTGAGTATTAAAATCGTTGCGTTCACCACAAACTTTGCTGAAATGCGATCTCTCGGAAGATCCGCTGCCACTGGCTCGCGGTGATCGAAACACGAACAAGCTTTTAATTTTAAACATAATTTATATAGTTTCTGCCAACTTCCCATCTGAGCTCACCGTTCTTGATCATGAATGCTGTAGTACAGCCTGAACAAAATTTTGCAACGTTTTTCTCCGTTTCTAGAATGTACCTGATGTGGAGTTCGAGAAGGAAAATAAGCACGTGGCAGAACCAAAAGAGAAGGAAAAGGTTGAAGAAACTGACAACCGGAAAATCAGCGACTTTGATGCGACAAGCTACATTGACGCCACGAGAGTGAAGGAAGGCGAGGATGCCTACCAGAGGAATGCCTTCAATCAGAAAGCTAGTGATGATATACCTGTGAACCGAGATGTTCCAGATGTAAGAGATCCACAGTAAGTTGGAGCAAGCTTTGCGTATAATACATATTCTATCTCATTGATCTTTTTTAACTACAATGAGTTGTATTATCAGTAGCACAGTGGAGGGAAAGTTTTGTTAAAGTTAGATCAGCTGTTCAGTCTGTTGACTGATCGAGCAACAGATCTTGGAGGCTTCCTGATACAAGCAGTGCGCTTTCTCATTGTTTGATACACTCTTCAAAACACCAACTTTGCGTTCGTTTTCAGACGAGTTAAATTCTGAAATCTGGTTGATCAAATTATCCCTTCTCCGAAAGTTACATACAATTACATGTATGTTTAATGTTTCTTTATTGTTCGCATAAGTATTTTCATTGTTTGTTTTGTTTACATAAGTGGTTTGTCTGTTGACACATTGTATGCTTCACCTGTCAAGCACGTGTACACACAATATGAAGTCAAAATTCTTAAACATTCCTTTAAATTAATTATGTTTTGTTGGACTTGGTTTTTTTTATCATATTCTGATTTATAACAGAGTCTTTTCTGTCATTTCTTCACAAGATTAATGACAATCTGAGTAAATCATATCAAAGTTCTGTTGTGCACAAGCAAGCTTTTGGCTATGATCTGGGATATGTTACACTGTTTCAACTGGTTTAAAACCGTTTTTTCATAATTTCTTTGCACTTGCGTACTGGGTGAATTTGCTGACACAATTAATATGATCCTGGCACAACAACCTTCAGTGCCTGCTGCAAATAAATGATGCAATTTTGTCAGATTTCTTTATTATCACTTTCATTTTTAGGCTACTTGATAGCATTTTTCATGGATGTTTTAGGTATATTTTCAAAGTTTACATATGTAAATACATTTTTATTCATACGAATAAATGAATGAATGAATGGAGTGTTTGTGGCAATTGTGCATGCACATCGACTTTTGGGGCAAAATTTCAAGAGAAAGCAGATAGTCACTTATAATGAGCCTGTAAAATTTCTATTGGACAAGTAACAGTTCAAAGTTTCAGCCCAACTTACTGGTGCTTGTTTGGTTGACCTAAGAATTGTTTTGTTTCAGATGTAAGGCCCGTGTATGGCCAACAGACCTTCCAACAACTAGTATAATTATCTGTTACCACAATGAGGGTCGTTCAGCTCTTCTGCGGACAGTATTGAGGTATGCATTAATGTTAATTTTTATTAACGTTTCACTGTACTCCTTTACTCTGAGACCCCTGTGCACTTAGACTGTCTTTGTGATATAAGTTTTACTGCTCCTAGATCCTCTTTTTCACTGTATTTTCAGTGCTCCTAGACCCCTTTTCTGATTGGATTTCCAGTGCTCTTCCACCCCCTCCTGACTGGATTTCCAGTGCTCCTCTGCCCCCTCCTGGCTGAAGTTCAAGTGTTTCTGCACTTCCTTTTGTCTGGATTGCCAGTGCCCCTCAACCCCATCCTGAAGTTGTATTTCAAGTGCTCCTGCGCCCCTTCCTGACTGTATTTCCAGTGTTCCTAGACCCCCTTCTGAATGGATTTCTAGTGTTCCTGCACCCCTTACTGACTGGATTTCTAGTGCTCATAGATCCTCCTTCAGACTGCATAGCCAGTATATCTCTAGACTCCCATCCAAAATTTAAGTGCTCCAGGACCCTCTTCTGCCAGGATTCCTATTGATTTGTTCTATCCTCACCTAGTTTTGTTGTTTACATTCTCTCAAAGAATGTGAATTTCCTGGAATAAAGCAATCCAGATCTATTTTATGATGAACTATCGAAATGCTTAAAGGCCTAATTGAGGCACAAATTGAACTCTGATACACTTCTTGCATGGAAGCATTTGCCTTTGACAATGTTTCTATTTAGAATCCATATTTTGTTAAAGGTCAATTAATAATAGTTGGTTAATAAAATTGTTATGTATCCATCAGTGCCTTAAACAGAAGTCCAGCACATTTACTGAAGGAGATTATTCTTGTTGATGACTTTAGTGATAATGGTGAGTCTGATTTATTCATGCTGGACTTCATGTTTCAATTACTAATAGAAATACAGGTCTATATTTATCCTAATAAACTTGACTGCCCAGTCCGTATTGAGTATCCTCCAAGCGGCGCTCTCTTAGGAGTGCCCCTTTCCAATGAATGCCAGCACAAAACACTCTTTTTAAATATGCTGCCATCTCTAATGAGCACACTCCTCTGTAATGAGCACAACCTCTAGACATGGCTCTTTTAAAGTTCATTTACTCTGACTGTTTAAGACCTGTTATTTTTAATTAATACTTTATGTAAAGAACTCTCCAGGCTCGGACCCAAAGATATTTAGGCTTTAAATACAAATTTTGTATCCATTGATGATAATATTTTGTGTTTTTTTGTAATTTTGACATACATTATTCTCCTAATTTCAAATGCTTGCAGTTTTAGATTATCTTTTGTTACCTAGTTTTTTCTATCTATGTGAGGATTGTATTGCAATTGGGACAAAAGCTCTGTTCTTTTCTCTACCATGCAGGCTAGAAATGCTGTCTTTGTAACTGTGATGGACAAGCATGAATTTTTGTATAGTTCTGAGTATTCTAACAAGGATGGAAACTGGTGCTGGTCTGATGGCCAGTGGATGCCAAATTTATCATCGGGCTGGTGCATTGTAGATTTCACGAAGCACCGGCTCGTCTGGCCTGTACATTTTACAGAAAAAAGACATATTTGTGCAGAATACTACTGAATTCATATTGTAAACAAATACCATTTGATAATGATTGTAACATAACTGTAACATACTGTAACTCATCAAGTGTTGTTTTTTACAATGTCAGCTTCCCTGTGGACTTGCAATTTTTTTGAGATATTTTATCTCGTTATGATTCTTATCCATTTTGCATGATAAAGGATGTACAATGCAAACAATTGATATACATCGTAGATTTGTAACTCAGAGAGATCAGTTCATTGCAGGACAACAAAAGCTTCATCTTTTAAAAAACTGGTTTAGCCTTTGACACATTAATTTTACAATGCATATCTTAAGTTACCAAACATGGTTTAGATTAATGGAAAAAAATCATTATGGGCCAGTGAAATCCTTGTTGGGCCAGTGGATTTCTTTTGCTACTGGCCTGACCAGTGCTGAACAAAGTTAGTTTCCACCCCTGTTCTAAACTAAGATTGAGTTTCTCTTTTAATGCACTCTCCTCAAAGGAGTGCCCCTCTCTGTTATAATGAGCACCAACCCCAAAACCTGTTTCATTTAAATTAATAAGTTATCTCTATATTGAATGTCCATCCCTAATGTGCACCCACCCCCTGAACACACTTCTTTTAAATAATGAGCTTTCCTCTCTAATGAGTCAGCCTCTTTCTACTGAGCACCCACCCACAAATGAGCTTTTAACAACCTACAGTACTCTCTCTAATTAACTCTATGTCTTGACAAGCTTTGATAATCCCTCTTTTATGATCGCCAACCCAAAAACATGCTTCCTTATTGTATTTGCACCATCTAATAAGCACCACCTGAAAATGTCATTATTTAATGAACTCCCCTCTATAACGAGCTCCCTTCTCTATTGAATGCTTCTCTCTAATGAGTTTCCACCCAAAACATCATTCTTTGTTGTCTTTGTTGTCTTTCTAATGAGTTCACTTCTCTATCAGTTGCCTCAGCTGCCAATGGGTTTTCATCCCAATCCCCCTTTTTAATGAGCTTCCCTCTCTAATGAACTCCCGTTATCCTCCCCCAAATTTAGTTCTTTAATGAGCTTTCCATTCAAATGAGCTCTTATCTCTACTTAGTTCCCCCCTTATGAGTAAACATGCTTCTCTTAATTTGTTTTAACTCTCTCTAATGGGCTTCTTTCTTTAACTCATTACTGTACTTCGTCCCATTTACAATTTATAAATACTTTGATTTATTTTACATAGAGGAAGACGGGCGCATGTTGCTCAAATTGCCGAAAGTAAAGCTGCTTAGAAATGACAAAAGAGAAGGTACTGTACATGATGTCAGTTAAATGTTTGCAACAATGTTGAGTAGCCTCAGTTAACTGCACTGTTAAATAATGTGAATGTTTACATATTCATTGTACATCATTTTTTTGGAATTTGTTCCATTACATGTAGGTTTGATCCGTTCTCGTGTGAGGGGTGCTGATATTGCCAAGGGGGAGGTATTGACATTTTTAGACAGTCACTGTGAGTGCAACCAAAACTGGTTGGAACCATTACTAGAGAGAATCAAGGAGGTGAGCTTGTCACATCTATTTTATGAAACAGTTTGAAATCAGTGACACTACATGCATATTTTAATGAGGGAAGGGAAGGGGGGTCTAAGAAATGTAGGCCTGAATTTCCAGAGGAGGAGAAGGGTGACAGGGTGTAGTGATATATAATAATTTCTTCATTTATCAGTCACACAGAATTTGAAAATATGGAATAAATCTGCAAAGATGGACTGAGGAAAGAAAATTGTTTAAAAATTGTGCTTAAAATTTTAAACCAAATCTGACCTTGGTGTTAAATGCCAATGATGCTACTAGGAACATTTAGCTCTTGAACAAGTTAAAAAAAAAAGAAAAAATTTTAACTTTCCTCAGACTGTAATTTGTTTTTATTGATTGGGGGGAGGGGGCTGGGCAGTGCACTTTGTGATAGGGATTCAGCTTTTGTTGGAACAAAAATTCACAAAGTGAGGGTCTGCGCTGGAAAGGTGTGGTTAAATTAGTCATCCTCGTTGCATTGTGGTAATCCACACTGGGATAGATAAGGTGAAGGGCCCTGTGTTGGACTGATTAGTAAGCTGGTTGGCCAGGCACAGAGGTAAAGAATGGTGCCAGAGTTTGCAAGCACACTCAAGTATTGGTTTGATACAAGTGTAGTACACAGCAATGATAGCGTTGTTGGGTTAGGCAATTTCTCTTCAGTATGTGAAGAGTATACATTGTCAAATGCTTGGAAGTCTTTTTGTCAGTTGCATTGATGTGTTTGTTCATGATCTTTACACCAAGTACCATAGTTTTGCTTTGCCTTTGAACATCACTCACAGATAACAATTGCGAGTGCTCTTAAATTGTTTTAGTAGAAGTTTACTGTGGTATATTGATAAGAAATAAACTTGTTCTATTTTGACCAATTTACGTCAAATTATAAGGTTCAAGCATATGACAAGCTTTAAATCTTTGCCCCATTGTTAAATACACATCAAATCATATTGTTGTGAATCAGCGAATATAAAAGTGTGAGAAAACCAGTTGAATTGAGAGACTTGCAATAGAACATGATAAAGTATATGTAACCAAGCTGTTTGCAAATTAGGTATGATGATTAATTTGACAAGGACATGGTGGTGTTCAAAAGTCCTTTTAATTCTTGGATGAAGAACATTAAACCGTCCCTGACAGTAAGGTGTTACAACTGCACTAAACGGTTGTTCATGTGCAATTTTATCTCTATGTGACAAAATGGCAAATGATCATGAAAACTCTGAATGGTAAATAAAAACTATTACATTTGTATTTCAAATTCTAACACATAAGCCATAATATTGGGTGACAGTTCCTGAGTTCAGAGAATACAGATAAATAAAACTTATTAGATAAAGTTCACTCAGTTACATTATATATATTTATTTAAAAATGCTATTTTTGTAATCAGTCCTGAAGAAGATCACTGAAGTGATCGAAACGTTTCACCATACAAAAACTTTTAATCAGAGACAACTCCTGTGCTTTACACAATTTTTCAACATTATATATATAAGCAACCTTCGCTAATAAGCCCTGCCCTTCGTTAGGAAGCCTCCCTCTATTAAGGTCCCTTCTCTCATAAGCCCCCTTCTCTAATAAACCCCCTTCTTTAGGAAGCCTCCCTCTCTTTTTATCCCCCTCTGCCAGAAGCCCCCTTCTCTGGTAAGCCCCCCTCTTTAGGAAGCCACCCTCTCTATTAAACCCCCTTCTATCATAAGTTCCCTTCTAACATAAGCCCCCTTCTTTAGGAAGCCTCCCTCTCTATTAAGCCCCTGTGTCATAAGCCCCCTTCTCCAGTAAGCCCCCTTCTTTAGGAAGCCTCTTCTCTATTAAACTCCCTTCTATCATTGATAAGCCCCCTTCTCTAGGAAGCCTCCCTCTCCATTAAGTCCCCTTCTTTAGGAAGCCTCCCTCTCTCATAAGTCCCCTTCTCTGATATAAGTAAATGTAATTTGTATTAACTCATTTATTAAATTATTGCAGCCTAATGATGCAGTAAGAAGCAGAACTTAATTAGAGATCAATTGATCATAATTGTGACTGACTTTGTTGTTGTTTGTTCTCAGAATGACAAGGCAGTGCTGTCACCTATTATTGATGTTATTAACCTGGATAATTTTGATTATCTTGGTTCATCATCAG
This sequence comes from Bergia sp. 'catenularis', assembly GCA_025434825.1. NCBI lineage: Eukaryota > Metazoa > Cnidaria > Anthozoa > Zoantharia > Parazoanthidae > Bergia > Bergia sp. 'catenularis'. The sequence continues at coordinate 7,809 of JANRMR010185930.1, forward strand.
ATTTAAGAGGAGGTGAGACTTGGGCTACGTTCACGTGGTATTGGATGAATTTTCGACCAGCTGAAAAATTTGACCGGACATTTTGTGCACACGGAACTGTTTAATATTTTTGGTTTGTTGACACTGAACTGATGAACCAGGTTGAATTTTAACTTTTGTCAGTGGTTTTACCACCTGCTACATTCACATGGTACCGGACGAATTTTCAGCTGGTTAAAAATTTGTGCGTTTAGGGGTTCGGTTCACAAAAGAACCACACTAACTTACAAAAACTTTGATGTTCAAGGTGTTCACAACATGCCAGTCAAATTTTCGACCATACCAGCTAGAAATTCATCCTTGATTTTGGAGGTCAAATTTTTATACGGATAGGCATCTAAATTTTCATGCAGTTAGCATGGTTCCATGTGAATGGAACTCCTAAATGCGTAAATTTTTAACTGGTTGGAAATTCGTCTGTTACTGTGTGAATGTAGCCTTGTTCATACATCTGAAATACAAAATAATACAAATACATACATGTAAGATTTGATAATCTATTAAATAATTGTATGATACTCTATTCCAGGTTGCCCTTGCATAATTTGAATAGGTTTAACTTGAAAGTAGAATGTTCTAAAACCTGACCCTTTTCAAATCAAACTTTCCATGAAGCACTTTCTAAATACTTCTTAGCTGCTGTTTGTACATGTAATACTGTAAGTGGTCAAATTTGCTGGTTGCCAATTTCTCTTGACCATTCTGCACACTAAAACCTTAGATGTATGTATATTTGAGCTGTCATTGATAATTTTAAACCCAAACTTCTGTTCTTTAATATTAGGGCTTAAGACAGTTGCAAGAGGGATTGAGTAGAGAAATATGTGTTCCAGCCTGGAACACAAAAATTGATAACTACAATGCAACTTAATCGCCACCTAAAACAGACCATCTGTGGCATTTTCCTCTTGAAAAATGTAGATTCATTTGGTATCTGAACAATTACTGTTGATAGCTATTTTGGCTTGAAACAGTTTTTTGTCGTAAAATCCTAGAGCATACACAAAGCCATTAAAAAGCCCTTTTAACTAAATATATTTTCTTTCAATAATTAACAGTTGCATCATAGTTGATAGAAGTAACTGGTTATGAAGCTCAACAAACTTCAAAAGGAGTATACAAAGCTGCTTTGTTTTATGTTGAACAAACCGTGACCGTGCACATTGTTTTGTTTTACATGTGAACTCAAATGCTTCTACTGGCTGGTTGCTCATATGCATTTCTATACCTTTTGTGTTTTGTGCACGGTCAAGGCCAGCAAACAAAAGAAATGGATTTGATCAAATATGGAAATCAGCTGCAAAACTCAAAAGAGCAGTGTTTACAAATTTTCTTGCGGTGAAAATTTTCAAAGCAATGGCAAAAAACCCATTAGTTGAAAGAGTTTTCTGACACAAAGAGTCATGGTTTATTCCAGGCATATCTAAATTTGAATCATCACCTGAGGAAAGATGAAAAAATATTAATGAATATGCCCTAAATTACATTGTAAAGGAATGTGTGACAGAAAAAGTGATCAGCTTGTAAGTTGACAAGTCTTTGTACCAATGGAGTTGAAAAATGGCAAACAAGCTAATTTTTCTCATTTACCTTCACATTGATAAAAATGCATCAAAGTTCTCTATATCTCCAAGCGTCATTTCAGAACTCCTATGGATAATATCTAGAGCATCACCAAGCCCACTGTCTGTGGCCATCTTGTCTGCCACGGTGGATTTTGCCACTGTGCCTCGAAACATCTGACAAAACCAAAAATAATTTATATCAATTTGCTGTAAAGTGCTGAGAGGAATTGAGGACAACGTTACATGTAGTTTATATGCTGACCAAAATATCACTTTTCCCAAAGTAGGACCTATTCTTCAAACCACCCTCAAATTCTTCTGACATTCAACATTTTTATATTTGACAAAAATATTAAAATGGAGCTTAACTTCCAGTTGTACTTCATGCAAAAGTTCAGAAAAGTAGGAAGACAGTTTTGCTCTACTGCAAGGCTACATACCATATATTGTAGGGCTTTAATGAAATTATGCACTTATGTACATGTGTGTGTGTGTGTGTGTTGACATCCTATATTTGCTGTTTTTACCACTTGCAGGTTTTGGATGGAATCTCAATTTTAAGTGGGACTTTTTACCAAACCACATAATTCAGGAAAGATCTGGAAAACCAATGATGCCAATCAAGTATGTGAAACTTTTCAAACCCTGTTTTTTTGCCAGACTTAAATATTTGTTGTTTGTTTCCTCTCTAGTTTTCTTTTTATTCTCATCTTTCTATAGGTATTTCCACTTTTTGTTCTCTTAAAAAGAAAAAAGAAAATATCTATAGAAGGATGAGTACTGTCTCTCAATTTTTTGCCATTTTTTCTCGTTATCTTCCCTTTCATATTTGTTTCCTATTTTCAATAATATTATTTTCCATTTTTCATCTGTGATGCAGTCATTGACATGAGTTTTGATTAGTCATGAAGTTACACATTCCACTTTTTATCTTCCATTTCCATTTCCATTCTTTTTTTTTCTTTTTCATTCATGTACATGTAACATATTTTTATTCCATGCTACTATCAGATACCACTCTCACATCTGAACTCTGGTTAGTTTTTCTTGTTATTTATCACAGACTGTCTTCTCACGAATGGATGCTTCTTTAACATGTATTTCCTGACCTGGCTTTTTAATATATCGTGAAAGTATAATTTATTCTTTTAATAACCTTATTGGGTAATCGGAGATAAACAAAAATGTGTGTTGTTACATAAACTAAATAACCCAAAGGGACAAAGCGTGAACAGGATACAGGTGCAGCCCTAAATTAAAAGCAAAACGAAGTACATGTACATCAAATTAAGTATATAAAAAGCACACATGCCAAATTTCAGGATGAACAGATGAGGCATATTGAAAGTAGTGGCAAATGCGAAAGCCAGTGAGATTAGGCTGAAAACACTGGAGCTTGATTCCTGAAGCAAATTTGTGTTTTTAAGGACTTGTGATTGGCTGTAAGTTTCGGCCAATATAGATCAGGTCGAATTTCCAGTTTTATCCAAGTGGGTTGTGTTTGCTTGTTAACACACTGATGGCCAATTATTAAACTTGCGGTGCTAGTTACTAGATGCAGAATAAGTAGCAGTGTTTGATGTTTACAGCAAAATATGGAAAACTTCGGGTTTAAATTGCCACACACGGTCCTTGAATTTGTTGGAAAAGGTCCTTGAAAAGTCCTTGAATTTTATGTTCAGCTATGAGTGGGAACCCTGTTTAATGAACCCCTCCCCCCCCCCATCCCACCCCCAACAAC
>JANRMR010185941.1:0-11151 GCA_025434825.1 Bergia sp. 'catenularis'
AGTTTTTGTGCCTCAATGTAATTTAGATGGAAGTTTTAACAGAATGCAGTGCAATCGAAACTCTGGTCTCTGTTGGTGTGTGAATCAGTTCGGTTATATGATCTATGGAACTGAGACTCGAGGAACACCAAATTGCGATAGAAAAGGTAATGTCTCCTATTTGATATCAACTCTTTTCCTTCTGCACCTTAAAGTGCCTATGAAGCAAAATTTTTTCGGCATAATTCTAAAATATACTGTTTGAAATATACAGTTCCAAAGTTTAAGAAAGGCTATAACAAAAATTGCGGATTTAACAAGCGCTGAAATTTGTTCCATTTTACCTTCAAAAATGGCATTTGAATTGCGCGGCCGTGACGTCAGTTTGTTTGATAGAATTCAAGCTAATATGGCCGATAGTAAGAAGAGGAGAGCGTATTGCGTTGCTGGTACACCAAACAATAAGAGTTGCACCATCATCTCTCGGAATTTCGCCTTATCGCCTGAAAATCAAATGGCGCAAACAAACTTGAGCACACAAACTGACGTCAAACGCAATAAATTCGTACCCAGTTCCCTGACCATTTTTGAAGGCAAAATTGCTCAACTTTCAGCGCTTGTAAAATCCACAATTTTTATCGTCGGCTTTTCAGACCTTGGAATTGTATACTTAAAACAGTATATTTTTAAACTGTGCCGAAAAGAAAATTCGCTTTATAGGCACTTTAAAACAGCGAAGTTTCAAAATTGAGAGCAAGTTAACGTCAGACACTACTTAGTATTTTTCAAGCAAAACCTCTAAGGCAATGTTTTCTATGGATTTGCAATATATGTTTAAAAGTTAGATTTGTGCTGTTGGCAAAATAGTTTTAGCAGGACAAAGGTAAACGTTTATGTGCTTATTTGCAGTTGGTATCTAATGTCCTTTATCGCGAATATCGCGAATCAAGATTGAATGCCCTTGTACTGCTATTTTGCGTGAAAAAAGAAAAAAACGTAGCTAATGGAGAATGTATATCACGTGGAAGATTTGTAATATTTCCCAACGTGTAGTGTAGTGTTGCTTCAGCTCATGATCGATGATCAAAGGTTGATGAGAAAAAAACAACGAGAAGGAAATTTTCTAACTGCTCATTCTCCCTTATTTTTATATGAAGTTGTAATTCTTCACTGAAATATTTTTTCGTGCAAATAGAAAACCAACCAACAAATTGTCAGAAATTGCGTGAACAGACAATGTCCGTTGGTCGAGGTGGGTTTGTCCCCGAATGTAATGCCCATGGGGGCTATAAGAGAAAGCAGTGCTTGGCATCTGCTGGAGAGTGCTGGTGTGTGGACAAGTTTGGTAAAGAAGAACGAGGAACGAGGGTAAGAGGAGCCCATCTCGATTGCGATGCACCAGGTAAACCCTCATTTCATTACTTTTTATATTTACAGCTATTCTTGTTAAATTGATCTTTGTAATGGTATGATTAAACTTAGCAATCACATGTTCTACCTTATTAATTTAAGAAAACCGGACAAAAAATTACTTGGAATTTATTAAATGGGTTATTTGAAATGGTTGTAAGTGTGGGTCATAGATGACAGATAATGGTATCGTAACACATCACTTGGAAAATTGAAAGAAAGAAAAAGTAAAATTGACGAGAAACTATAATTGTTAAATGTCAATTTTGAAACTGAAAGTGTCAATTAGTTAATTAATCATAAATCTTTGTTTTAGCGGGTTTCACTCGTTGTCAGAAAGAACTGCGCAAAGCTTCAGGGTATACTGGAAGAGTTCAAGACGACCGCTTTGTTGCAAGATGTAAGCCAGACGGAAGCTACGAACAAGTGCAGTGTACAGCACGTGGAACATGTTGGTGTGTAGATGAAAACGGAATAGAGGTCCTGAGTACGAGAAAGCGTGGTCAACCCAACTGTGGTCATTTAGGTACGCCTTTACATCCCGTAGCTGAAATTGATTGTCTGTAGATTTGCAATAAAGCTGTGTGCCACTCAGTGGCATAAGCAAATTGCAAGAAAAGCACATCAAAAACATTTATCAATCGAGTCTAACCAAAGAAACCTGGGTTTAAAATAAGCATATTATAAGCAAATTATAGTGTATGAGATTTTTTGATTGAATGGCTAAATCTTTCCCCTCAGTAAATAGTGCCAAGGATTAGCATAAAACCCAAACAAATATCAGAAGTAGATTTTTCAGTGTTATTTTTGTTTTTAAGAATCAAAAAATAGTTAATCGCTCTATAATGTTGTATAATTCAGTGGTGGATCTAAGGGCGGGATCCCCCATTCCCTTCCTTTGAGTTCGAAACAATTTTGTCTTATCGAAGAACTTGTTTCTTGATCTTGTAAAATAGTCAAAATTGTGCTCTAAGTTTGAGAATTGCAGTATAAGAGACCATGAAAATCAAAATTTCCCGAGGGAGCATGAGGGGTAAAGCTACCAGGAAACCAGATTATGTAACCCGAGCGCATCGAGAACTTCAGTGGGTTTGAAACTATTGTTTTATAGGCCGGCTAACTTCTGACAAGTTAGCTATCATCAAGTATTATTATGGTCATTGTGAATAACAGGTTCTTTTTTCTTAATCAAGCCCCACCCAAACTCAGCAATTGCCTACGGGAACGGCGAAGCGCTTTAGGAAATAACGGCAAGCCTATCGTGGGAACTTTTGTCCCGCTGTGCAAACCTGATGGATCGTACGAGGAAATACAGTGTTATGCTTCTATCAACCAATGTTGGTGTGTTGATAAGGATGGCAATGAGGTTCCCGGCACGAGGCAGCAAGGACGACCATCAACTTGTGGTAAGTCAACTAAGAATGAGAAAATTTTATCTAACTCAGTCTAAGGAATTTAAAAATCTTGTTCTTCCAAATGAAGATAGTTAAGAAATAGAAAATAGTTTTCTATGTTACATAGCCTTATGTAATCATGCAAATACAAGAGTAGCGGAGGGAAATCACGATGCGTAGCTGAATGGTTTCCCAGCAAATTGATTGTTCAAGTGTTACATTGGGCTATGTCACATGGAAACTCTTTTATATTTCTTTTATTAATCAACATTAATAAACAATCAAACGTGTCTAAAACTCAAACATGTTTGATGTATTTTCATGTCACACGAATTTTCAGCAATCAGAGCGTGTGTACCATCAAGTTCAAACACGAGTGGAGATACTACAAAGCATGACACTGGCTGTGAAAAGTGAACGACAGGTTTCCTTTTTAATTATAGTAAATGTTGGAAGAAACGTTTTCCTGTTCAATGAATTTTAAAACGACGTCCAATGTCTTTGTTTGAACGCTACACGGCTTCAATACTCGGTATGTAGGTAAATTATTCATGTGCCTAGTATACAAAACTATTGTCGGTGTCCCTTTACAAACAACTTGACCTCCTCCCTTTACCTGTCCAAGTTTTAGATAACCTTTCTCAGTTAAGAACCAACTTCTAGAACTTTATCAACTCTTAACGCTTAGATCCACCTCATATTCAAGTGTAGTTTAAACTAGATTTACGCATATTTATATTTTATCATTAATATCATAGCATATCATTATAATTTTTAAGACCCCCATGAAAATCAACATTATTATTATATGCAGTTCAAAACGTATGAATGCCTAAAAAATAAGCCACACAGGGCGCATAACGTAACCTATGTCGCTCTACAAGAGTTCAACACCAAGTAAACAATGATAATAGTATCCTAAATCATACTTCTGCTATCTAAAAAGATTACTATGTATCTGTTATAAAAAGGAAAGGAAAAAAATACAATCGTAAACCTGAAGCTAGCTTAAAATTAATGTTCTGAGAGTCAAACTAAAGTAAGCCTAATTATCATTATTATTATTCATATTATTATCTCTTTTCTGGCTTTTTCTTTCATTATCATTGCCATCAACAATATCATTATCATAATCATCATTAACATCATCGTCATCATCGTCACCGTTATTGTCACAGTTGATTTTTTGTGTTATTACCGTGGTCATTTATTGTAATTGATTTTATTTGTTATTAAATTTGTAGTTTTTGTTGACATATGTCACTACTACCTTCGTCAATATCAAGAAAAGTATTTTTGGTATCAACGATAGGATTGCGTTTTTCTATGTTGTAGTTGTTCCTCCATCTGAGAAACCTTGTCTTGCCCAGCGACAACGCGCCCTCGCAGAGTCTGGACAATCAAAACGTGGAAAGTACGTACCGAAGTGCGTTAATGACACGTATGAGCCATTGCAGTGTCATAATGCGATTAACCAATGCTGGTGCGTCGACGGAAATGGAAATGAATTGGTCAACACCAGAATGACAGGCGGAAAACCAAACTGCGAGGACCCAGGTTTGTTTGGCTTCCGCATCTTTCAAAATAACTGGGGTAACGGTTTTCAGTAAGGACAACAATGTAATGTTGTTTTTAAGTGCCAGACTATCAGACTGTTCTAAACACCAATTGCCCTAAATGTACCAAAAAGACAGGGAAGTACAATTGAACCACTGTCTTTTTTAAGTTCCTTGCTCACATTCATACACTCGTTTAGCCCGAACCTCCGGGCCAATCATTGTATTATTAATAATAAAAATTCCACGTTTTTTTATTATTATCATCATCATAATCATCATCATCAGGAGAATGGACTTCTGATGAAGAATCACGTGCCACTGTCATATATAGGCCCCAATTTTGAGCGAAATGCCGATCACTGTCGTGGAAGTACATGAGCACCTCAGGCGCGAGGTTCGACTAGGGGTTCCGAGGACCTTGGTTCCGCGAAAAAGTTTGATTTTTAGGGTCTTTAAAACACCATCTTCCGCCCTGATTTTTTTTACCATTGACGCTTTGAAACACAAAGTCTCTTTTAATATTTGGCTGGTTTCAAAAGTTCAAATTTTGAACACAAAAGCGGGTTCATTTGCATTTGCGACGGGTCAGCGGGTCTCAGCGTTCAAATGCACGTCAGACCCACCAATTGGTGTCTATGCTGACTGAGTGTGCAGGGGTATGAGTAAGTAATAAATTGTCTAAAAGTACTCCAAAATAAGAATAGATCCCAAACGAATAGCGGAATATCTCCAAACAAACACCCTTAAAATAGTTGTCCAATAGCAAAAACAGTTCCAATCAGACCTTGATTACAGACCTAAATTTTCATGACGGTGGCATTTTAGCAAATAGTACTTCCTTTGCAGTAGAGTATGTAGTGCTAGAAACTCTTACTACGTGAGACAAAAATGTGTCTGATGTAGATGATATAGCTATAAAATAATAATAACAGTTTTTTGTACGCATTTTGCAAAGCCTCGATGCGTTTATAACCATTGGTAAAAAATGTGATTAAAATTTAGCTAAAAATACATGTACATATTATAGAACCTAGTAGCTATATGATATTAAAGTCCTTGTAATAATAGTAAATGTTTTTGGCATCCTTCCACACCTTGTAATATAACATTGACTAAAATGTTAGCATTGACAATTAAGGAAAATTAAGGATTAATTCACACGTGTTTTCAAAGTTTAAAAAGATTGCCCGAATCAGGAAATAATGAGGTTAATTTGGAAACTTTGAAAACACATGGGAATTAATCCTTAATATTATGAAGAACCATGTGATTACGTGTTTATAACATGGAGAGCAATATTTCTTTGAAAAAATAGACCTTATAGGTTGCTTGCAACAATCCATTGTGAGTCGTTGTGTATTCAGCTTGTTTTGCCAATAACTCTCGTTTGCTTTTAAACTTTCCTGCATTCATTTGGTGGCCAACGAGCTTTACAGGTTAGTTAATGTTGAAGTTCGAATGTTTTGTTTGTTTATTTGCTGAAGATGGAAGACAGCTGGAGCTCAGGCAATCGGTCTCACGGTCCCTTCGAGGCGTGACTCCCTTTAATAGCATGAGTCGAATACTGGCAAAATTCCAAGATGGCGCCTCAAAACCGTATTATTTCACCGTTTGCAGTCGACGGAGAAGTCAAGATAAGAAAGATTCGTGTGTTTAAACCCTTGCCTTTGGCAAGTTGGTTCACGCTTATTCAACATGTCGCTGGTATAATATATGCATAAGAATATTATAGATGAGCCGCAGTCAGTCAGATCAACCGAAAGACAGACAGACAGACAGACAGACGGACAGGCAAATCCAGCCAACGGTTTGGCCAAAACCAAAACATTGTCCCTGGCATCTTGTTAAGGTTTTATTATTTAAAAGTCAGTTTTTTGGTCAGGTTGATTTTCAAGTTGGTGATTTTTAATCAACAGGATCCAGTAAAACTGTTTGTCAGCAAAATCGAGAACGAACACTGCAAGTTGCGGCCCAAAATGGGGTGTACATACCATCCTGCGACAAAGACGGAAGCTATACGCCTGTTCAGTGCCACAAGACCACTGGGTTCTGTTGGTGCGTGGACAGAAACGGCAAAGAATGGCTAAAAACTCGAATGAGGGGAAGACCGAATTGTCATCCATCAGGTGAAAACAATGCTGCAGTATCGTAACATTAAGAATGGGTCCATTCTTTCAAATAAATAAGATGATTTTTTCTGGACCTTTATGTTATCCATCGAACTTCAATAAACAATTGAGATTGATGACGTGGGCTCCTGCATGGAGTAAGAACATATCGGCTTATTACTGCTAAGGCGACCAATGTGTACTACATAGCTAGGAAACAGTACGATACAATGGTTTACCAGTTGTTCGCAAACTGAATATATTTTATTCCAGAAAAAAGCATTTTCTGTTTGGCATTGCATCTCAAATGTTAAAGCCGAAGTCATCGAAAATTATGTTAAACTATGCTATGATGTTAAATGGCCGCGCTGAGAACATTTTTTCTTTCATGATTTCTCGAAATATTAATTCTAAGAAATCATGAAAGAAAAAATGTTCTTAGCGCGGCCATTTAACATCATATCAATATACAGAGAATTTTGCTTTCTCAATTCTAAGCAGTTCCAATCGATATATGTCAATGAATATGTGTTTTATAATTATTTAACACTGTTGTGCTTTTTGTATCAGCTCTACTAAATGCACCAATCGATCACATGCGAACACGTGTTTTGTCAAAAACAATCGTATTATAGTTATTTGACTATCCTTGACTAATCAAGGACTCACAGATATCATGTTACAGCACCACTAAAACCGTTACTGCACATAACATATAAAAAAGTAAGAACAGCTAACTCTTTGTTCTTGAGTAATCGTATTATTTTCAAGTAATGAACAATTGCAAACCTTTAGCACAAATGTCTTTGTTAAACAGCTCAACAACAAACTTGCAAAAACTCCTGAATGAATTTTTACAATGCTTAGAATGAGCCCAACATACTTCTTCGTTTAAATGCATTGTTGTCAAGTAACCAGTTAATTTTAATTAAACATAACCATAATACTTATCTCTTCAGATGGTTTAACTAAGTGCCAGAAACATCGCCTGAGGGTTTATGGATGGTCAGTTGTGCCATCAGTTGGAAGGTTCGTACCAGAGTGTGAACACGACGGTAGATATCAGGCCGTACAGTGCCACGGAAGTAGTGGCTACTGTTGGTGCGTAGACAAGGAAGGAAGAGAAATCTCTGGAACTCGGACAAGAGGAAGGCGACCATCCTGTCCTGACAAAGGTTTGTAGTCTGACCAAAACAGAGTTAAGAGTCCAGATTCCTTTGATAAATTTATAACTTGAGCTCTTGAATTTTTAAGTACATTCATGCATTAATTCTGAAAATAATGGTTAAAATTTTTAAACGTTATGTGGAATCGGACCGTAAACATCTATCGGGTAGAACGGTTCAATTCTCTGCAATCTTCGTTTACCGTTACAAAATCTCCACTCAAGGATTGTCATATGGCCCAATAACATTTCAAACTTAAATTGTAGTTGGGTAAAAAACGCTAGAAAAAGAATGTGCAACACCAGTCTTACGCAGGTTTGAAAGAGTGTACAGTTTTGCTGAAAACAAAGTACAAACTAATCACTTGGTACTCCTGCTAACTGTAAAATTAGAGAAATACTAAAGTATGTTTTAAATTTATATTAAAAATTATTTTAAATGACGCAAAAAAGGATCGGTGTTCATGGTCTATTCTTTAATGTTTCCGTAAACTAGTCGAAACGTCGTGTACGCTGGGTGGTTTTTTGTCAACTAAAAGTGATATAGTATTTTTTTTCCCGTTTAGGTTGAATAGAACGTGCTTGCCTTCTCTCGGAGCAATTTTAATTGATTAAATCACCTTTAACTGACTTGCCCACGCAGGAAAAGAACGGTTTTTCTAAAAACTAGTCTTCCAACGTCTAAGGCGTAGCTACCTGCTTCTCAACAATTACATGTAAACTGTAAACTCTTTTCCTGTATTTCTGCATCTTTTGTGTGTCAAGGCATTAACACATGATGTGCTTTATTACTGATTACAGTCCACACACCATGTCAGAAAGAAAGAGCACGCTCTCTGGGTTGGACTGGAATTCAGGTGGCAGGGTTATATGTACCTGAGTGCAAACTTGATGGCAGCTATGAACCCGTACAGTGCCACCCGGTATCCGGTTACTGTTGGTGTGTCGATGACCGTGGCCAGGAGCTTTTGAACACCCGCGTAAGAGGCAAACCAGACTGCGAAAATGCACGTTAGTATTCTAGTTGGTAGTTGCTAAATCTTGACGTAGTTTGAAATTAAGCTCGTGGGCTTACAGTGGACGGACTGCATAGTCAAAAGTTTACATTGTAGATTTCAAAACTACGGATGAAATGTTCAAAAACCGTAAGGATTTTGCCGGTGGCCACAACTCCTGTTTAAATTTCCTGTAAAAGTTTTAAAGTTTCACTGTTTATTTTCTTTCACAATTTATCGATATTTTTACTCTCTCTACCCAACCCGCTGTGTTTACAAATCAAGTGGGACCCGATGTCTGAAACCCTAACTTTGTTTTACGCATGGCTGTAAAAGCAGCATATTAAAACATCATTGAACTATGAGCCATTAAAAACTGCAACTGACAATAATCTTCTCAGTAGTGTCGGTTCTCATATAAATTCCTAGGAAGGCAGATGAGGAGTAAAGTATTTACATATTTGATTTTTGTTGTCTAGCTCCCGCATCAGGGTCAGCCAGGGGGGTTTATACGATAAACAGGGGTATTGAAATGGGCATAAGGTATTTCTACGCTTCTTCACTACTAATTGGTTTAAGGGACTCAGTACAATATGCCTTTCTACATTTTCCGGTATTTTTGCGTGATTTTCATAAACATTTTGAAAGTATCGAGTAGTTTTGTTTTTAGGTTTATTAGTATGCCACTACGCCGTTCCTCACGCCCCCTCCTTATACACACGTCGTAAGTTGCCGCGAAATAAAATTCGGATTTCTCTGAAGAAACAAATCTTAATTCATTTTAAGCAAGCGTGAACTTCATGTAAAAAGTAAATGCAATTTCCAAACTTTGTGCGAAAACAAAAAGCGAAATCGTGATTTTTAGCAGTAGGTTTAACTTCGGAATTGTTGATTTTTCAAAATGTTTAGTTGTTCGGACAGAGAACATTTTACGTGGAAGTGGGGTACAAGGGTGCCACATCTGCTAATGATCGACACTTCGGTATTTTAGAAACTATGGTTGATCTAAGATTATATATTATAACAAAAAACATGTGTGTGTGAGGTTAGCGCAGTCGGTGAGATCTCTAACTGCCAACCAGGAGGTCCCAGGTTCAAACGCCGGCCTGGTCGAGGGTTGAACTTTGGCTGACCTTCTTTCGCCACACCGTCCGTGGACAGGGACGTTAAGCCGTTGGTCTAGCCTCTCGAAGTTCTATGGGGGACTTGAAGAGCCCACACACTTTCGAAAAGATCAGGGTAATCCCGTGTTGTGGTCTGTCACCTATATACAGCTTATTCCTTCTGGGTGTGGGCTATGCTCCGAGGTCAGGCATGGACCGTATAGCGGCTGCCAGAGGCGCCTGTATGTGCTTTTGGTTCGACCTCGTGAGCTGCGTCTTCGTAATTCAGTATTACCAAGCTGCAATGTTGACGATTAGCCACACACACACCAACACACCAAAACAATACAAATAGAGTACGAGCAATCTTTTTCGTAGGAAATATAACTGTAAAGGGAATGAAAGAGGCTGTACCATTCCGTGGTGGGACTTCTGCAATAACTTTGAACCTACTGTTTCAGCTGGCGTTACCAAGTGTAACCAAGACAGACAGAGAGCCTTGACTTGGGCAGAGAACTTTGGAGTGGGAGTGTTTTCCCCACGTTGTACTCCGGAGGGTCACTATCAACCAGTTCAGTGCCACTCCGCCACTGGTTACTGCTGGTGTGTTGACAGCAATGGAAATGAACTTTATGGAACTCGCAAGCGCGGAGATGTTAACTGCAGGGGCACAGGTTTGTGAGAAATGCAATGGCAACAGTTAAATTTTTGCTTTTTGCACAGACTACTCTCTTATGAAAAACATTTTTTGGATAATGCATTTTCTGTTAGACGGCACAATTACCGGCTAACGTGAGCTAATGGAGAGTTTTATTACTACAGTGTACGTGATATATCTTTAGCAAATTGGGCGTATGACCAAATCATGGAACTCTAGATTCCTTCATAAACAGTTGTTTGAACAATAATCTGTCGTCTCCATTAAATCTGCTTTAGCCACCTAGACTAGCAACCATATTTCCCGGAGTGATGAATTGGTTAATTAATTAGCTAATTTGCTTTTCTGTAGTTACACCTGCACTTGTAATTTCACTTTATATATTTTATTACTTACTGGGTTACGATATAAATAAATAAATGAAGAAGAACCTCTTAACTTACTCTTCCATTTTCCAAACTGTTTAGAAAACCGGCCCACTGTGTGTCATAAGGAGAGTATTTCGGGTACTATACTAGCTCGAACTCGTCAACGTCTTGGTCACTTTGTACCCCTATGTTCCCCCGACGGAGGCTACCAGGAAATGCAATGTGGACATGACGGCTACTGTTGGTGCGTGGACAGATACGGAAACGAGATACCGCGAACCAAAGTGAAAGGAATCCGACGCTCATGTGATATAACTGGTAAGATCTTAAGCTTTCTGGACATACTATTCTCTGATTGTTATGGTGTCTAATCGTCTGTTCGTCCCAGATTCTGCATATATATATATATATA
>JANRMR010185941.1:11251-31716 GCA_025434825.1 Bergia sp. 'catenularis'
CTGGACATACTATTCTCTGATTGTTATGGTGTCTAATCGTCTGTTCGTCCCAGATTCTGCATATATATATATATATAAGTATTAAGACATTTCAAAATACCTTTCACCACCAAATTGAGGTATGGAATTTTGTTTTGAACTGTGTCAGTCAAACGTAACTGATTGAGTAACAAAGTGGGTGTTTTACAACAAATGTAGCCAGTAACAATTTAAAAGTTGGACTGCACCGCCCTAAACGCCGGAATGTTCGGTTTTCTTTTAATAAGCTTTAAACGACAGCAACTGAAACAAATTTCAGACCGACGCAGAAATATCTCGGGCCGCATGGTATGGAAGACATGGGTAATCGTTATCTTTTTACATTTACGGTAAACTTCAAACTTTTTCAATCTAATGAAATTCTTAACTTTTAAATTTTGAGGAATAAATAATAGCAAAAACAATGTTCGCAATTAACTGCGTTTTCGACAACTAGTTCAAACTCACCAGTCTTTTAATTAGTTCAAGTATTAGATACCATCACCTTCGCTGTCCTCACTTACAAAATTGGTCGCAGACCAGAGAAATCTCAATTATATAAGCACTCAAACACTGCTTTTTTCTTGTCCAGTCGGACTGACCAAATGCCAGAGGATGCGTTACACAGCTTTAGCCTGGACTGGACAAGCACCTCCGGGTCGCTTTGTACCTCGGTGTGACATACGAGGACACTTTGCGCCTGTGCAGTGTCAGCGCTCCAACTGCTGGTGTGTAGATGAGAAAGGAACAGAAATCCCCAGAACTCACATCAAAGGGAAAACAGACTGCGGCGTGCCTGGTATGGATTAGAGTTTTGGGAAACATTATATCACACTATAGTTTATACGTCGCATTATAGTCTAAAATAAATTGGACGATTTTAAATGAAATAATTAATGTGTCGATCAATTTGAAGCTTATCCCTTGGGCATACCTCGGGAATTTAACTGATTCCCATGTGCCGTGGTAGTAAGGAATTTGACACTGATGACTTCTCCTGTGTTGAGTAATTTGAATTGGATCGACGAGGGCGTTTTTTTTTATCCCAACGCTAACCGCTTCAAGATGGCGGCCGGTTAGCGTGAAGACTGGTAACTAACATATAAAAACTACGTCATCCTAAATAGGAGACCTTTGAATCATTCTCGTATATGCAATATAATATGTTTTCCATAACAACAGACGACATAAAAGAATCGTATTTAATTCATTTTAAAATCATTGAACGAGGACGCTGCAACAAAAGAAAAAATATCACAATTAAATTGTTTCTTAGCAAAAAAATCATTTTGCAATATAACTAGCAGAGCAACGGATTGATGTATTGATATCTGTTGTGAAAAGTGTCAAAATTAAGTCAGTTTGGCTTTTTAAAAGTTTGGTTGTCAAAAAAAGGTTGGAGAGGTGGTGGAGAATTTGAACAATTTGTCTCAATTTCTGTTTACGTGCTGCGTTGTATTCTGACACGAGTTACCTCGCTGCCGACTAAATTTTATAGTTGTGTGTTGGAAAGAAACATGATTTGAAACACTTTTGTTTTATTGATCGGATTCTATTATTCTTACATTTACAACATTTTTGAAACATTTTAGTTTATTTTGCTCAATTTTTATGGCTGGTTTTGTAGTTACACGTTGTTAAAACCAAAAAGTTGAACAATACATGTTTTGTTTATGAGAAATATAGTCAGAGGAATGATATGGTTTTATCTTGTGTTCCACGTTAAAGTTAAGGTTTTTAAAGATATGTGCTCTATTTTGAGGTTTTATTAGTATTTGAATTAATTTCGTAGTATTTCAATGTAATATTTTTCACACTGTATACTCTTTAGATGAGCACACTTCTCAGTGTCGGAAAGAACGCCATAGGAATCTTCCTTGGCCAGGACGATTTGTTCCAGAATGCGACAAGGATGGAAACTATAAGAGAGAACAGTGTTACCGCTCAACTAGAAGTGCTTGCTGGTGTGTGGACAAGAATGGCAATGAAATAGCTGGCACACGAGTTAATGGGGCATCCGCCAATTGTCAAAATGTACCACGTAAGTATTTTGCCGGCTTTTCCAATGGTGATTACAAATGGAATATGGAAGATGCAAATGACGCGCGCTCTCATCGACTTGGGAGAATGATATTCTTAATCCTTCATAGAGGCATCACAACATGATCCAATAAACTGCTCATCGAGGCTTCCCAACATTTTCGTTTAAAGTATATTTTTTTGGAATAGATGTTTTTTAATATTTTGAGATCTAGATCAGCAATCTGTCTGCTGTCAAATGCAAGAAACTAGCAACACCTGGCGCCAGATTTAGGGCGACGCATTATCTGATCTGATTTTTATACTATTCACTTTAAATGGAATCCAATCGGCAGCAAAAGCGCACAAAAAAACCCCAAATCACCTAATCAGCAAACGTTTTAGAAGCTAGCACGCTTGCAAATAGATAAAGAGTACCCAATTGTTCAAGGATAAAGATATTGAGACACTCGAAGGAAAACTTCAAGTGGCTGTTCGAACGTTTTTTTTGGGGGGAGGGGGGTACATCACACACAAAAGCGGAATTTATATTGCAAAAAGCATTTTTGATGTGTAAAAAATTTGTTTGTTGATGATGCTATTACTTGCTGTATGTGGAAAGTTTAATAACGTATTCGTCCTGCAGAACAGAGCATAGTCATTATTTCTGCTTTTCACTCGAAAGATATCTTGAAAACAGTGTATAAATGGGACTTCAATTATCCTTTGGAACCGGTCTTTTCTTTTGCTTTAGAGCTCCGTTATTCCGATGAAATGTTTTAATGTTTGTTTTTATAACATTGTATGATGGAAGTTACAGTATGGTAAGTTTTGGAAACGAACTTGTGAAACAAAGTGGCATCAAATGTCTGAAAGAAATTGTGTTATTTATAGTTACATATTTTAACTTTTTCACCGCAATAGAAAAACTGACGCGTTGTGAGAAAGAACGCTCTGAGTCAACGAACTACAACCGTCTCACCCCTAGTGTTGGGCGCTTTATCCCTCAATGCGATCCCTCTGGTGGTTTCAAACCCAAGCAGTGCCACGCCGGAACACCCTACTGTTGGTGCGTGGACAAGTACGGTAATGAGATACCAAGGACGAGGATAAGACAAGGCCTGCGCAAGAAACGCTACAACCGTGACTCGAGGACATGTGGACAATCAGGTTTGAAAATATAGCAAATATCTACAACTTTCAATCAGCAATTATTAGAGTTAAAGATTCTGCTTGGAACTCCGTTTTTATTTTTGGGAAGATCGTCTTATAACTGGGGACTGAAGGTTCTAACCCAAAAATTCTTCTAACCATACAAAAGGAAACTTGAGAATTCTTTCTACTGGTCTTTATTAAAAAACTCTAACACGACAACGGGCCACTATTTTAGTTATGTACTTATTTGAAATATAACCTTCAAATGTGGCAAAACTAATACTACTTGAACATTTTTCTTTGATGATGGCAGTGAGAGAAAGAGGAGGACTTGGATTCAGGGGGCGTTTCATCGAAACATTTTGTTTTTGTTGCTAAAGAGGTGGCTGTTTAAGTGAGGATGTGGGTGTGGGGGTATCTGCACGTCATGCACAACACGATACGGTATTTAACTCACCTCGAAACTGGCCACAATTATTCTGAGTTAACTAAAGCTGGTTTTCTGCTTCGACGCCGGAAAACCCAAATATTGAGTTTGGTCAACAAAATATGCAAAGATCGGAAATGCATATTTTGCATTGCGTGGATTTCTAATCAGCTAAAGTTTGGTTTTGTGGGGAC
Organism: Bergia sp. 'catenularis'; assembly: GCA_025434825.1. Taxonomy (NCBI): domain Eukaryota; kingdom Metazoa; phylum Cnidaria; class Anthozoa; order Zoantharia; family Parazoanthidae; genus Bergia; species Bergia sp. 'catenularis'. The sequence goes on from JANRMR010185941.1 coordinate 15,065, forward strand.
GGTTTAATTTAACTGTTCTCTATTTTAAAAGCAAAAGCAGATTGCTCGTAAATTAATCATAACGTTAGATGCTTACAATTTAAAATTAAAGAACAGTGTTCGAAATAAGCAAACTCGGATAGTGGTGAGAGCAGAAAGTCATCTTCCTACAATAAATCCTACAAGGCTTAAAACAAAAATTTTAAAAGTTACGATAATTTAACATATGCAGAAACTTTTCTCATGACATTTCTTATTTTTTTAAATGATACAATAATGATTTTTAATTTAATTCTAGTAAAAAAAGAACTTTCGTACTTGCCAATGTCACTTTTAGTGAACACCTGCGTCTCGCAACTTACAATATAAAGTGAAGCATATGAATGTATGCGAACGGAAACCCAATACACTCTCGGACCATATCATAGTCTTAATCTTAATCTTATTAATACATAGTTAGTGCAATGCATTTCAAACTTCCATTTGAATAAACATTAGCATTAATATTACAAAATGTCATTTAATAATTATTACCAATACCGCTATCGTTATCCTTCTCTTTTTCATTTCATTTATTATTGTTATTTTTTTTTTGATAATTTTAATTATTTTCATATTGCATTGCAAACGAAGGCACTTTTATAAATTTGAGGAATCCGTTTTATAAGAACCTAACACTTGTACTTTAGATAACTTCATTTAGAAAAATGTGTTTAGGGTGGCACCGCTTTACTAGACACGGGCTTTTACCGGATTTGTCGGCATTTATTTCTCCAAACAGCTGGCATGTCGATGTGCCAGAAAGAACAACAGGTGGCTTACGGCTGGAGTGGAACTCCTCCTATTGGCCGTTTTATACCCAAGTGTAACTCAGACGGTAGCTACCAATCAGTACAGTGCGACGGGTCCAGTGGTTACTGTTGGTGTGTAGACAAATATGGAAATGAGATACAACGAACCCGTGTAAGAGGAAGACCAGCTTGCAGCTCAGTGGGTGAGTGACTAATGGTGCCGAATGGATTTTTTAATAACGAGCATTTATAATATAGTTACTAAACGATGTCTTCTTCCTCAAATGACCAAATATCCCAAGAATATTAGAAATTTCCAAATCACTAGTGTTGGTTCGTTTATATATATCTGAAAATAGAAGGTATAAGTTCAATTCCCTTTGAAAACTGGAAGTCTTAAACTGTGTGATTTAAATAGGTCAATTCCGAATTACGTTCTGGTGCCCATAAACAATATTTTAAAATTTTAGTCAAATAAAAGCGTTAAGCTGTCGTCCATTTGATCGGCGAACTTCTACCTTCTCTTCAATACACAGCAGTCTATATTTTGTGGAACATACCGTAAACTGCCGCCTATAAGCCCTGGACTTTTACAACTTTGTAACGGGTTTTGGATGGGCTTATAAACGGGGGGGGGGGAGGGCTTATAATCGGAATGAAAAGATGAAGAGATGCTATGCATGCTGGGTTCTAAAACTGTTGTAAACTTACAGCAATACTACAGTAAAACTTTGAACAGTTACTTTAATGGGATTCGACAAGATAAAAATATAAAGATAGATAATAATAACGTAGTAATAAACTTATTGTTCCGCAATTTTTCCAAACTTTTTGTTTGAAGTAGTACAGTGTTCTGCGAGAGTGCTTAATATTGAGGAAACAAGGAAAACAAGAGGGGGCATATATCAGATGTATTTTTTTGTTTACAGGGAGATGGGCATATAGCCGCGGGAGAGCTTATAAGCGGCAGTTTACGGTATTATATGAATAACCGTACAACTGGATTAGCCATGTTTTGCCATGTTTACTTATGATGATTAAAATTTATTTTAGAATTGAATCTTGTAATGAAATTTGTTTAACTTCGTGTCCTTTCCACAGCCGGGCTGACACAATGTCAGCAAGACAGACTGCGGGCTTTAGGTATCACAGGCGTAGTCTCGCCAGGCCGCCTTGCTCCCGAATGTACCGCGGACGGCAAATATCGGCCGACACAGTGCTTGGATGGGTACTGTTGGTGTGTAGACAGCAAGGGTCGCGTACTCCCGGGCACGAGGATCAAGGGTCCAGCCAATTGTGACAAGGCTTGTAAGTAGCTTAGTTTAAAATGGGTTTTACAATTGCTGACATATCGTTTCGAGAGGTGTCTCAGGCCTTGCAGGGATGTTAAAGAAAAGCAGAGAATAACAACGAATATGTTAATTCGTTTTCGTTTTCAGCAACACATTATAACAAAACACAAAAACACATGTACAACAACAAAACTTGGAACAACGAAACAGCGCAACGTAACGGAACACAATGCATTGCAACCATAAGAATCACAGCACCAAAACAGGCAAAATAAAATAGAACAACTTTTTTAAAAAAACTAAAAAAAAAACTTTATACCACCTCCATTTAGTGTGAACCATTTTGTTTGACTCGTAGCACCTCTAACCAAATGCCAAAAGGAAAAGCAGCGAAATAAAGCAAACATCGTGTTTGATGGTCCACAACTGTCATGTAAGCCCAATGGTGACTACAATTCTGTGCAGTGTAACTACGCTTGGGGCAGACAATGCTGGTGTATGGATAGAAACGGTAACGTGCTCAGCAACACCCACGCCAAAAAACCTGATTGTAAGAAAGCAGGTAAGTTACAAAGTCTGCCTTTGAAACCAGGCGCGAATTGAGAAAAAAAAAGCTTTTTATCAGTTTAAAGCGTTTAACGTGGTGAAGGCTTAAGGTTCTTGGTATGCCTTCTATAGACCCATATACTAAAATCTTTGTGATCGGAACGTATTTTTCCACGTTGGGAATGACCTTGCTGCTGCTACATTTTTGTGGCAAAGTGAAACATTTTGAGAAAATATTTTTAATTTCAAACTTCTTCCGATTACAGTAAATTGTTGTAAATCAGTCTGAATTCGCTCCATATGTCTTGTAAATGCAACACAGGGAATTCTCATTTTCGTTTAACGTTTTTGTGTTTTGTTAAGTATTCAGGAGTCAAAGTTTTATGAAGAAATAGCAACTCTGAACCATAAATACTATTATTAGTAGAACAAATTACATAATCAAACTTATGAATAACAATCAACATCATTTAAACGAGTACAAGTTATAAATATTTGTTGTGTTTGCTTAGATTTCTGCGTTCATCGTGATAGCACAGAACACTGCATATATCTAGTTTACCGTGGGTTCCATACGCTCACATGCTTCGGCTAAGTGTTTTAATTGCAACAAAAGCAATACATGTGACTCCTGATAACTCGAACCTTCAAGGGAAATGAAGAAAAAAATCGAGAGTTATCGAGGGTAAAGTTATAAAGGAAATGACCCGGAGGGAAGACAAAATTACTTCGTGTTAGATTCGAGTTACTGGGGGCTCGAGTTAACAGGAGTCAACTGTAGCTACAAGAACCTAATACATTGACATTTTGTTTGAATTAATATTTAGAACAAGAAAAGCGTCCAACTGAGTGTCAAAAACAAAGACAGGATGCACTGAACTTCAAAAATAACAGACTTGACGTTGGAAGGTTTGTGCCTCAATGTAAACTTGACGGCAGCTTCCAGGAGGTTCAATGCTTGGCATCAAGTGGAGAGTGCTGGTGTGTCTATGAAAGTGGAAGGAAAATACCTTTAACACAAACAAAAGGAAAGCCAAAATGTGACTGGGAAGGTAATTTTGTGGTTGATCTTGTTTTCGTATAAAATTTTGCTGTGTATAATGGAATAACGTAAATATTGTTTTTATTTCTATTACTGTTTTTAAAAGCATGTACATATAATTAGCTTTGTTCTTCATCAACAGGGCTTCCTACATTTACTATACGCTCAATGTTTTGTTTTCATTGTAGTATGCGGATTTGTGTTTCTACCATCTGAATTTTTTCTTCGTTTGAGCCTGATAATAATAACTCTGTTTCACTCTGTAAGGAAGCGAAATCTGAAGATTTCCGACTAGCATATTGAAAGTCAAGTGCTGTTGTTTAGGTAGCCTTACATCTGTACCATCTGTACTTCGATCTATTGACTCGCTTTAGCTTGACGAGTTTTACATATTATTTAAAGGCTGATTTAATCTATATTTTCTGCCCTTGTCTTGATTCAGCTGGACTCACCCCTTGTTTGAGAGAAAAGGTACTAAGTTACAGTCGTAATGGGAACAGCTACATTCCATCTTGCGAAAGTAATGGACAATACCGCTCTGTGCAGTGCTCAGGCAGATGGTGCTGGTGCGCAGACTCTCATGGTCACGAGCTTCCTAATACAAGAACTTGGGGACGCAGGCCAAATTGCGATGGTTTGTCAACTAATAATGTAACTTTTTTCGTTAGATTTTTGATCAGGAAACAATCCTTATAATAGCCCTAGAAAACGCTCTTGTACCTCAGTAAGAACGTTGAAAGCAGTACGGAAGACGTATGAACACTCCTGTAGTTAAAAAAGCACTTTGTTTTGTTTCGTAGTTTCCCTTCGCTCTTTTTATTTTCTTCAAAGGACGTACGGCCATCATTGCACATGTATATGCCTTAAAAATGAGGCTTCTCGTTATTGCGAGATCCAATATGGAGTCGAAATCATACACAGTTCAAGAGCTACCTATCTAGTTTTCGCATTTTCCCTTCGTAAGCATTACGTCTCCCGATGAAGTAACATATAGTTCTAACATTATAACCACATCGTTTAAGTATTTGTTATAATTTATTCTATAGTTGCACCGCACCTTCTAATTTTGCACACAACGCTGATTCAGAAGTCCACCATTACAGCATTAAAATGGCTCGTATCAGGCGTCTCTGCATTTTTGTCCCCCCAATCGTTCGTTGTATTTTTTCTTACCACTGTTGTAATTGCTTAGCTACCTTTGAGGTTTTTTTGTTGATCTGAAGATTGTTTTGTGGTGTCAAGTGTGTACATATATTAGTTTTTTGTTTTTCTTGTAGGGAGTGTTCTGACAGTCTGCCAAAGACAAAGACAAAAGGCTCTCGACTCCCTGATCCCTGGACGCTTTATTCCGGTCTGTACACCAAAAGGAAAGTTTGAGGAAGTTCAGTGCCATGGTTCACAATGCTATTGTGTGGATAGAAATGGGGCCGAGAAGCCCGGAACTCGAGTGACCCGTCCCAACAAACCTATCTGCATGGTGCTACCCCCCGTGACGCCAGGTAATCATTTATATTTTTTATTTCGAGTAGTTATTTTATCAAACACCGTCACTCAATTTGTTTCAAAGCCGGATCCATCTGCAACACTGTTTTGTTCCTTCATATCAAATTATAAAGATGACGGAGTAAGGAGAAGTGGAACGGGGGGGGGGGGAGTATTCATGTAGGTACAGAAGAGTACAGTGCAGTGCGTTGCAGTAAGGTGTAGTGAAATGCAATGCAATGCCATGTTATACAACAAAGATTTAGTGTGAAATAGTTATGAATTAAAAGAAATGCTTTGCGAGCTAAAAAAGTTTCTTGAGGTCCAATAAATTTAGGATGTAAAATAATATGTATCGCTTCTTTGACTTTTTAAAAGTGTTTTACAACAGTTTTAATATTAAAATTATTCTGGGCCTAGTTCGTCAAAACCTGGATTAGCACTAACCCAGGGTAAAGTGCCTAACCCAGGAGTAAAGTTTAATCCAAGATTAAATTCAAGTCCAAAAACACCGGCCGATTTATCAAAGCAATTGAATAAATTCGAACAGCCTTAAACACTTCGTAACTAGTCACAGAAAAACCTTTTACAAACTAAAAGTATATATCTTTGCTGGGATTTCTTTAGAATGTAAAAAAATGTTTAAAAAACAATAGAAAGAGTTAGATGACTGGTGTCAAGTCACATTTTCAAGTTTTTGGCAATCGAAAAGTTTCGAAGATCGCGAAAACCGATTTAGTAACTTTTTGTGCAAAGAAAATGAGAGAAGATTGATCGAAATTTGCAGCTCTGGGAATCAAACCAACGACTTTCCCAAATTCATGATTATTAAGTGTCCAGGAGCCCGAATAAGATTGCAGGATCACGTACTAACCCTTGGTTGGTTAATCATTTCACTTTTCGAGGTTTGAAGAACGCTTTTTAAACCACGAATTAACTTACCCTTGGTTAACAATTTCAACCCAGGGTTAAGTAAGCTTCCTGGTTGCAAGTGGCTCTTTTTAATCTGTATCTAGCATTCGTAGTAATGTAAGGTTTTTTTCTTGCAGAGAAAAAATGTATGAAGGAGTATAAACTAGCAATACAGAACTACATTGCTAGCCGCTTCGTTCCTCAGTGCACGAGAGATGGTAGCTATGCCCCCGTACAGTGTGCTCCCCAGTGGTCATCCTGCTGGTGTGTTGACAGCAATGGAAACAAAATTAAAGGAACAGATACGAAGGGTTGGCCAAACTGTAAGTTTATTGTCGTATCATCCCTTTTTCTTTGTTCACATTTTTCCTTGATTTTCGCTCTTTGATTTAACGCTTTTCTGTCAATATTAGTTCGCGTGAAAAGGATCAAGGAAACACTTTGCCTTTCCCAACTTGAAAGTCACTACGCGAAAGTCACATTTGTTTATTTCCCTTGGGAATAGTTACATTTTTGGAGCTTAACTTAATAACCTTTTTTGCATTTGTATTTATTATTATTATTATTTGTTTTAAAGTAGAAAAGAGACAAGTACACACGAGTACAAAGTTAAAACGCAGAGTTTTTAAACAAAGATGCATTGAAACAAACAATCATAGCAAGTGTATTTTCTGTCTTGGGTTATTGAAACAGGTCTTTGAGACGCATTAAGACGTAAACTTTGATTACCTTGTTTTGGTTTCTAATTGCTTTACGGTTTCTGTCTAGTATTAAACATGCAGCACTCAGGAAAGTTGCCAAGACCGTTTTAATATGAACATGATCTTTAAGTACCGTAAAGGCACTCTGAAACTTTCCCTTTCCTTATTAACAACTTTTGATATGTGTACACCGGTGCAGTAGTGTAATAAATCATTTCCTGTTATTAATCTTCAAGGTGTACAAAAAACTCCTGACCAGCGACCGTTGGATTTGGGAATCCTTGTTGACTCTTCAGATGGCGTGCGACTCGACAGTTGGAACAAACTTAAGGCTTTTGCTAAAGATGTTTTAGATTCTTTCCCGCCCTCAGAGAATGGAACTCACATTGGATTTGTAACATATGGTGATCAAGCTAACGTAGACTTTAACTTTAACTTCAAGCCTGAAGGTGGCCAGGTCGACAGTGATTCGTTAAAACGCTACATTGATAGCATACCATATCGACCAAGCGGTGACAGGAGAATCGACAATGCCCTCGATGTGACTGACCGTGACCTGTTCAGCCGGTCTGGAGGATCAAGACCAAATGCTCGAAAGGTTTGTATACTTTGTATGTTATTTAAGATATGTTCCATGCTTGGCGTGCACCTATAGCGGAGTTATAGATATCCTTGAAATGTTGGTTGAGCACGAGAGCAACATACAGTAAGACTCGCTTCATGAGTAATATTCTTACATCCCAAGTGCGTCCACAAATAGCGTTTCTAATAAACAATGATTCAATCGATTCAATACAATTCAGTTATCTTCAAAAAATGGCGCTGCAAGAAAAGCGGCACTTTCGTTTGTCAGTTTTAAACATGTGACAAATTACGTGTAATAATATGTATAGCCTATTTCTGATAGAAATCAGCAAAACTATCCAATTAGTTTCATTCAAGAATGTATAAAATTTGTTTAACTATTAATTTAAAGTTTCTCTTGTTGAATTTACTTACTTATGTTGTTCTCGATTATTACATTGATTGAAAAGAAATACCAGTGGTGCTTGAACTGACATCAGTACTCACTGGAGCCAACCCAAAGTTCGACTAGGGTGCACGATAATAACATTTTTTCAGTAATTATGTTCCCGCTTTCCAGCCTCAAAATCCATATATGTTTTATACACTTTCAGTTCTTAGATTTAGTGAGTTAGATCGAACCATGTAAACCATCCCTGGATCCAACACAGATCCACGGTTTCTGTTCACGAAACATAGCTGAAAATCACAACAGGCTTACCTTTTTATTTTACAAATACCCAAACTTTCTCGAAATGTTCCATTTTGGTATTTTTAACTGCTGAGGTACTCAGTTACTTGCGTGCAGTTTGTTCATGGAGCTAAAATGTCAATTACTATTATTGTTACAAAATGATTGTTTATCTGAAGCTTTTTACCTTCTTTCTTATTTTGTAAGCAGCAATTGACATTTTTTGCGCTGAATTTTTTCAAGGAAGCTTTTTCCTTCGCCTTAGATACCATAGGTTTTCTGACGCCAGATTTGGTGCAAGACCATAAGTTTTATAGCGCCCCGGTCGAGATTTCATACACGGTTCACGCCATACAAACAAAAAACTGCCAGTTGTTTTACAATATACAATCTTCCATACTGGACCACACTACACCATAATGGAGACCAATAGACCAGTATTCTTCCTATCTGACTATAATACACAGTACAAATTACAATTCTGTGGGATATAAGGTCAACGTTGTTCCTGCATGCAGACTTCATTTTCCATTCCTGTAATTCAATTTTTTTTTTTAAATATATATTTTTTCAATTCTTATTCTAGGCACTTATTGTTCTCACAACTGGATCGTGGCCATCGCAATACAAACCCGCCTGGAAAAACAACGCACAGAGACTAAGAGATCAAGGGATCGATATTTACGTCATTGGAACAGACCCAGATATTCCAGACCAAGATCTGAGGGACGTTGCCTCTTCTAACAAGAACATCTTCACACCTCCTTCAGTCGATAACCTAGATAGTGTGCGTTCCGATCTGTTTGATCGCATTCGGGCAGGTAATTTCTAAATAAAGAAGAAAAGTGAAGATTACAGTCAACGGAAGTGACATGAGAATCGTACTCAGAAGAAGTTTGCTGTAGGTTTTATCATTGTGCCGAAGTTTTAAACAAAACTTCAAGACTTGTTTGAAAATTTAAAAAATGGCGGCAAGTCGGCGGCCATCTCATTCAAAAATAATATATTTTCTTCCAAACGCTCAGATATAAAATCCATTAAAGACAAATTAGAGATTCCTCGGCTAGACAGTTTGGCTTATTTATATAGATTAGAAAGAGCAATGGTCCAATAATTGAGCCTAGAGGGCTTCCATTGATAGATAGCCATTGACAATAAGTTTTTTATTTTTGTTTGATAGATATACGAGTGAAACCATGCCAGAACTTTCCGGTCAAAACCATAAGTGCTTACTTTTTGTAAATGCTTTTGTGAACAATAGTGTTGAAGGCCTTTTGTAGATCTAAAAATATTAAGCCATTTAGTAAGCCTTTGTCATTATTCATTCTTAAAATTTGGCGAAAGCCTTGCAAGCTTCATTTCGCTAGATTCCCGTTCTTAAAGATTCTTCATTAAAAGTGTTTATTAAAGAAGGAAAAAAGCGTCAGTCCAAGATACGAATTGCGAGATCTTACTTCATTTTGCAGTTACTACTCTGCTTAATTGTTCGAATTGTCTATTTTTCAGTTCGGCCTAGGCCACTGGACATTGGATTTCTTGTTGATTCGTCAACAACCGTTAGCAGAGATAACTGGAACAGTTTAACAAGCTTTGCGAAGCGTATCTCGGATTCTTTCTCTCCCTCTTGGCCTGGAAATCACGTCGGTTTTGTCACTTATGGCAGGGACGCAGAAGTAGCATTTCACTTTAACACACTTCGAAATGAACAGCTACAACCCTCGGCAGTAAACAGATTGATCGATGATATTCCATATAGCAGGAGAGGTGCCAGGCAACTGCTGGAAGGGCTTCAAGTCGTCAACAGTCAGTTGTTTAGTTCACGAGGAGGATATAGGCCAAATGCGAGACAGGTATTCACGCAAAATGATTAATACGGGGGGTGTTAAACATTTGATATCAAACCTTCTTCCTCGTTCCATATATTTTCGAACAAATCTGATTAGAGGATTTAAACTACTGCTCAAAATAAAAACAGTAAATTGCATGCATTTCACAGAACACCTGAAGTTTCAAGGCTTTCAGGGAAACGTATTGCCCCCGAACTGTACTAGAAACGATAGGACACCTTTCTTCTACCATAATTTTGTTTTGTGGAACCATCCCTGGACTTGCCACTAAATCAAACGACAGAACCTAAACTTTTTTTCTCAAATCACTTATCAGCAACACTTGAGTTTCGATGTGTAATGGTACATTCATTTTGTAATATTCCGTGCTTTGTGTTGACAATGAAGCCACTGTTTTATAGAAATCACAGTTGCAAAAGGCAATTGTTGTCACATTTTTCAAGTAATTTCTCGACATAAATGAACCATTAACACGGACCGGCTTGATTCGGTCAAACCTTTGACACGCTGGCTCAAAAAACTTTTTCTAAAACTTCAATAACCGAAAACAATAAGGTTAGCACGAAATTGTAGCAGGATGCATGGGTTCTTGTTCTCATAGTCATAAGTTTATAACATTATAACACATTCTGGGAAATCCAAGGTTGGTCTAATTTTTATTGACAGAAATACCAGGGAGCGAAAGATCAAAGTGGGGACTTTCTTTTTACTTGTCTTCTCCATTTTGTCCCTTTCCGTGTCACTCCACTTCAGTTGCATTCACCTGTGCCTCGAATTTGAGGATGTTTTGTGTTTCGCTGCAGGTATTGATCATCTTGACAACAGGAAGTTTGCCTGATAGGAGCGTTTTGCCTAACAGACATGAAGCAGCAAAAGTTCTCCGGAATAGAGGCGTGGACATATATATTGTTGGAGTTGGCGATGACGTCGACCCAAGACAACTGTCTCCGTTTATTGCCCCACTTTCAAACGTGTTCCTTCCAAACTCTTATGACACGCTTAACAAAGAAACGCCTTCAAGAGTCATTCAGACCATTCGCGAAGGTAAACATTGTTGTTTTGCCTCATTATTGATCTTTTTGAAAAAAAAAACATCGCCAAAGTCTTATGCTTTCCCTCCCTTTTTTTAGCTGTGGAGGGTGCATTGAAAGAATGCGAGCAGAAGTACCGGGCTGCCTTGAAGAACTATGTCTATGGTAGATATGTTCCGCGATGCCAACCAAATGGAAACTATGAGCCAATCCAATGTCACAGTTCTATCTGCTTCTGTGTTAACAAATATGGAGTTGAAGTGGCCTCGACACGCACTGAAGGATCTATCTCGCCAACAAAATGCAGTAAGTTGTCCGTGCTTGTAGTCATTAATCTTAAATTTCATCGTGCTACATTTTCAAACTCTAAAGTTGACAAATATTAATGAAATCATCTATTTTTTTTTAAAAATTGTTTCACCGAATGCTTGTACTTTTCAAGACAAGTAAAATGAATGGTTGTTTTCGCGTTTTCAACAACATGGTAAAACGTTTTTGCAAAACCTTATTAAGCAGGAAAAAAAGGTTAATCTTGGCTTTATTTGAAGTCGTCGGCGCTGTGGTCAAGTGATTTGCAACGTAAGGTCGTTAGTTCGAACACGTCTGACCACTGTCTGTGTTGGTTATTGAGTAAGGCATTTTAATCGCCTTGCTCCAGTCGACTCAGCTCTAACAACTGGTAACAACTTCTGCGAGGGGCTAACCTGCGATAGATTAGTGTCCTGTTCAGGAGGAGTCATGGCTGATTCTCGTCTGTTTAATACTACGGAAACCGGAGATAAGCACTGGCCAGCCACTTAGCTTGGGAAAGGATATAGTTATTTGACGCTGTTAATTGGCAAGTGCCCCAGATAATTTTACAAACTTTACTGATACAGTTAACTTCACCTAGTGAATAGTTGTGTTTTGCGTTTTCGACAACAGTTTCTCATTCCCTTGGTAGAATAGCTTTTAAGGACGTAAGGACGCAACAAAGTTGTCCAGTTCTAGTTTTCCTTAGTCAACTATTATTTACGACCGTAAGTGCTTCTCAAACACGTTGTGGTGTTGTTTTTATTGTTTACTCACTTTGTTTAATACAGATATGCAGAAAAAATAACTAGGAAAAAATATGAAATACTGGTATGTATAATTTATTACAAAGGTTTTATATAAAACGGTATAGTTTCTTAGAAAAATAACCCCCCTTAATATTTAGCAGTTTATATAAATTCAATGTATATAATAAGTTTTAAGAGGGTGAGTTAATGTGTAGTGCATTTATACAAAAAAATGTATGTGACTCTTTCTTATGGCTTAAAGGTGACCCGAAGTTCCGAATAAAATGATACTATGCTTTGAACAGATATCAGATCAATATGAAAGTCTGTTTCTGTTTATTGCAGAGGATAAACTGAGTCCTTGCCAAGAAGAACAGAAAGAAGCCCTTAAGAATTACCATTTAGGTGTGTTTGTGCCCCGATGCAAAAAAGATGGCAATTACGAGATTGGCCAATGTGGAACAAACGAAAATTGCTGGTGTGTCAGGAAGGGTGGAAGCGAAGTTGCAAACACGAGAAGTCTGAACTGGCCTGATTGTGATCCAAAAGGTCGGTTATTTCTTTGTTGTTTTGTTTCCGTCACTACCATATGGATTACACAGAAAACTAAAGGGATAAAGGTGTATTAACAATTCATCACGTTTGAGTTGTTTTTGTGGGTATCAATTTTTGGAAGAAAGTTTTGGATATACCCTTCATTTCCCCATCAGTCTGTAAACTCTGAACCAAATCCCCAAACGCAGCACTCTGAATTCGATCAGTGCAAAGTTCGATCATCTCCGTAACTATTTTTTAACTAAACTAGCCAACGGTAACATTTTGTTTGTTCTGATAAGAGTCATGCACCAGTTGTCGCTCTCATTTCCCGTTGCTGTAATTTCCCGTATAAAATCTCATACTTATTTCTATTTTTATACCAATAATTCGCATTACCGACTTGGGCTTCCTGTGGTATTTTAAGAAATGTTGAATTGAGTGCACGATTGTTAGTTTTGTTAGCTTTTGGAGGGGTCATCCTATTTGGGAGATCTTCAGTTAAAGTGCACCTAAACGGAAAAAAATGTTTTCCCTAAAAAAATTAGGCTTATTTTTTGGAGTATTTTGGTGCAAAAATTTTTTGATTTGGTTAAATCCTCGATTTTTTGTGTCCGTTTGAATTCGAGTGAAAAATAGCCCACGACCGCGTAAATGGAGTCATGGGGAGAGTGAGGTGCTGTGACGTCAAATCGAGAACGATCGCTTCGCAGCTGCATTTCTTTTTTTAGATTGACAATGTCTAACACATCGTCCGATTCAGAGAATAAATGTGACTCCGAACACTCAGAAATTTGTTACAACATGCAGCGAAGTTCTCGATTTGACGTCACAACAGCAACTCGACCCATACCTCCCAAGACTCGATCGTGGGACCAACATGGGGCTTTTTTACACAAATTTTTACCACTTCGAAAACGCATAAAAATTCGAGGATTTAACCAAATCAAAAAATTTTTGCACCAAATTACTCCATAAAATACGCTTAATTTTTTGGAGGAAAACATTTTTTGCGTTTAGGTGCACTTTAAACATTTTAAAGCGGTGAACACATGACGAAACTCTACCGCGCAGGAACTTCATAACGAACCACGTTTACAACAAATCCATGAATCTTAACTCATCCCAAGGGAACATAAAATGTATTAATTTTTACCATTCGTTACCATCCCTTGTTATGTTATATTTTTCAGATCTTCCTGGCTTCTCTGCCTGCAAGAACCAACTTATAAAGAACTCTGATCGTCATAGCCATGGCAAACACCGTCCACTGTGCCTTGCCGATGGAAGTTACAACCCGAGGCAGTGCTATGGATCTGATTGCTTCTGTGTTGATGAAAATGGAAATGAAATTAATGATACATCGAAACAGTTGCCAAGAGATACCTCTTGTTTGTTACCAGGTTGGTCTGGAAAACAGCAATGTGAAATTTAAAAAATTTAAAAAAACAGTAAATAGGTTGTATTTTTATTAGGAATACTAATCTAAAGGTCTGTACAGACAAGGATACAACCGCCCGAGGTACATGTGTAATGTTACGCTAAATGTAAACTCTTATTTTCAGGACAATTGCTAAGTCAGTGCCAGAGACAATATAAACAGTCTATTACGAACCATGTGCTTGGTCGGTGGATTCCCCGTTGCAGACCGGACGGAAGTTTCGACCCCGTCCAGTGTGACCGTGGGTGGTCCTGCTGGTGTGTGGACGAGGAAGGCAGAGAACTACCCGAATCACGAACAAGAGGCTGGCCAAATTGTGGTGTTCCAGGTACGAACTTTTAACAGTCGGGATTGCACATTTTCTCCACGGTCCGAATGCTGAGTCAGTTTACTCTAGTCCAGGAAATTCAGAAAGAAGCTCTGCTGTTACTGCAAATGCTATAGGGAATTGGTTACAAATTCATTACCTATGAGGGAAGCCCGCTTAACCTCACCTAAAACCGCCACTGTATTTAAAAAAGGCTGCCCTGGCGCTTTGGTGCGCTCATACCAAAACCAGAAAGAATTGTGGCTTATCAATTTTTGACTAAATACAAGCAGTTTCTTGGCAAGAATCTAATTCTTGGATAAAGTGACATATAGCTGCTTTCATTTTGATTTGCACAAGTTTTACGTTTTAACGTTGTATTTTTGTCGTACTTTGAAGAGTCCGGAACTACTTTTCCGTCTTGGATTGCATAACTGTACTTAGGGCAAACTTTTTACAAACATCCATATATAAAATTTTGCCATCGATTCATTTTTAACAAATACGAATTGCCATCTTAATGAGCCTTTAACTTTCTCAAAGGTTGTTCTTCAAAATAAAACAACAAAAAAGGTATTACCGTACTCGTTTTTATGTAAAATGCATTTCAGAATCAGAAGTGTGAAATCAGAAGGTGCCACGGAAGCTATTGCTAGTGGAGGTAGGGGGGTAGGGGTTGGAACCGTACGTGAAGAAGAACAGCAAAATGGCTAAAAGCAGGTAAAGAAAGGGAAAATCAAACTCATTTTGGGGGTATGAAGCGGGGGAGACGGAAACAGAAGTGGGAAGTTCAGACTCTCTGTCCCCCCTTTAACTACAGCTTGAGTACACTTGTTGCTATGGCAAAGATATCATTCTATCACTTTATGTCATTTGTTTCCCTTGTGCAATTTAAAGCCTGGTTTCCATATGATCTGTAACGGCCGGCGATGGTCTGGGGCACGGTCGGCGACCATCTGCGATCGATCTGTCGCAGACACCGAAAACAAATGTTTCCATATATTTTATGAGCGATCGCAGACCAGCACAACGAGTCCTATAAACGCATGGGAAATCTCGATAATAAACGTGAAATGGCTTGGGCAAAATGGCTGCGATGAACAAAAGACAATGGTTAAGTTGTCAAACTGCCCTCCGTGTGAGCTAGATGAAGCTACGGCGTTGAAGAAATCAGACGAAAAGAAAACACAAGTTTTGGGTTCGAGAAATATTTCTTCAACGACTTGAAAGCGGTCAATTTCACGCTCTGTTTTAAAAGCTAAAGCATGACTCATGTAATCTTTGCAGCCTTTATCGTAAATACATCGATAACTTTGGATGCTACCTATCAAAGTTTTGTTGTCAACACTCTCGCTTGATTTAGCCGCTATGTTGTTGGAGTTATGTTGGTTGCGAAAATAGCGACATTTTTTTGGTTCATCCCAAATTTGATTGGGTTGTTACTGACACGTGTTTTAAGAGGAACAATGATATGTCGCCGATTGCCGCAGACCGTCCCAGACAAACGTTTCCATTAAAATCTTTCTTTGTCGGCGTGGTCGTAATGGTCGGGAAAGTAGAACCAAGTTTAACTCTTCCGATCATTCAGATCGTTTGTCGCAGACCGTCCCAGACGCCATATCAAGTGTTTCCATATGTCTGGAATTCGAACGTGACGCAGACAGTGTCGCCGACCGTGCTTCAGACCGTCGCCGATCGTTACAGATTATTTGGAAACCAGGCTTTAACAAGCTTATGTCATTATCCAAAGAGCATGTAATATTTTCCGTATTCACCTTCCGATTCAAAATTTGTTACTCCTTTAATATTTGTTTTCGTGTTTTTACTCTAGACTGCATGGATTGTTCTATGGACACAAATAAAAATAAAAATTCTTCCCTTATTTTGTTATCAGGTGAGAAACCAACACAGTGTGAGAGGCATCTGCGGTTGGCATTACAGCACGTGATGCCGGGACGGTTTATTCCCCGCTGCCGTCCGGACGGCTCTTACGAGCACCGTCAGTGCTTTGGATCGGTTTGCATATGTGTTGACGAGCATGGAGTGGAGATTCCTGGCACATCGAGGCCACGTTTCTTTGAAACTGATTGTGCTGCTCAAGGTTGGCAAAATGTTTGATTCGATTTCATAACTTGCCTGAGTTTCAGATTAAGTCGCTGCTCTGGCGATTGAGTTCGGAATTAGTTGTTTTCACAAATTGGCGGTAGTATCGTGATAGCATTTTATATAGCCTGCTTTCCTTTTACTATTCTGGATCGGCAAACGATGATGGATAGAAAATCCAAAGAATTTTAAAACTAGTGACATACGTAAAATGGCGAGTCAATTGTTTAACCTAAAATTGATTTTACTACGATTTGAGTGCATTAGTTGATATACAGTAAAAACCCACGAGTAAGAACCTAAGATTTAAGAACCTGTTAGGCTAAAATTTGCAATTTAGACCCCCTCT
>JANRMR010186019.1:0-11144 GCA_025434825.1 Bergia sp. 'catenularis'
TTCAGAAAATTATTTTGAAAATGACAGGCATTGTCACGTGAGCAGCTGTTATGTGTCATCATACACGAAGGCCAAAATTAGTCCCTCAATATTTAATTAGTGAGAAAAAAGAGGTATTTTAGTACCACCACTAACCCCCCCCCCAAAAAAAACCCCTATTTTTCATACATTTTCTAGTGACCCATACCGCCTTAAATGAATAATAAACAAATCTATAAAGGGTCTAATAAATCTACTTCAACGTCTATAATTAATTAATTAATTAGTTAATGATTAATTAATGTCTAATTAATGTCCCCGGCGTGTTTATGGGTAATAAAGTCACCAAACCTATTTGTGCGCATTGGGTTTAAATATCTAGTATTTCTATTCCTAAGATTATATTTATAGGTGGTTTTGGTCAACCGAACGTTCCTGTCCATGGACAGTGTGGCAAAATAAGGTTACACAAAGTTCAACCCGGAGATTGAACCTGGGACCATCTGGTTGGCAGTCAGAGATCCTACCCCGCGCACTTTGGCTACACTTCAATCATCACAGTTATTTAGTTTAGAAAACTGCACAATTTGAAATAGAGTAAGCACTCAGCTTAATAAAATAATGTTTTAACATGCTTGATATAGTCAAAAATTACTTTATAAAAGGACCATCTTGTAGTCAAACTCCAGGAAAAGTCAGAAATTGCATAACGCTTACTTGTATCGCTGTTAGAAAATGTCTTTGGGGGCGGGAAGGGGGGGGGCAATTCGCCCGCTGGTAAATTCAGTGATTGCATGTTTTTCTTCTCAAATACAGATTTTAGAGGTTCCAGCTGGTCTTCATCCTCTGAAAAGTCTTCAGCTACAATCTTGTCAGGACAGCCTATAATTTCTCACACGCCGAAGGCTGTTCAGTCAACGAGTGTTTTTCCAACAGGTTGGCTGATTCTTATTTAGTGAACCCAGTGTCTACATAAAGGAACTTAGTCGTTTTTGTTTTTAACAATAAATAAAGGGAAATTTGTTTTGTGTAGCTTTAAATAATGAATGAATTATTGAAAATTATACACTTACATAAAGACTTACATAGCTACTGGAAGTTCAGTTACGATGTGTTATGTTGTGTTGTGTTTTAACCCACAGCAAAACAAAAACAAAAAAATAAAAAAACTTTGCGCTTTCTAGGTAGTTACAGGTATGACTCGTTTCGTACTCCTCTGCTGGTGGTTCTAGATGCTAACACAAACTATGTTTGTTCTAATTTTAATGAGATTTGCACATTAATTTTTTGTCTTCAATGCAGAGATATTTCCGTCATCAACCAAAGCGTCTATGTCGTCAGTATCCAGTGAAAGCGTTACACCAGCAGGTTAGTTTGGATTGTTGCAGAAAAAAACTTGGTAGTAGAAACACTTTATAAGGCTCCATTTTAAGAACTGTTTAGTTAATAATATTTCAGCAATTGGTTGATTGTCCGGGTGGATGTAGTCCTGAGAAGGACTGTTATTGGTTGTGACTTACGTTTCGACAACATGTCCGGTGCTTCGGAGCCAATGTTTGGTCGGTCACACAGTTCGTATTCATAGCGTTATTATATTGCAGGCGGAAGTTCTGTTTAGTATCTGCGGTTCGGAGGCGGTAGTTTCGTTTGTGCGCTGCCCGCTTACTTTTAACGACACTTTTTTTGTTTGTGTGGGGCCTGCTTAGTGTCCTGTATAAGTCTCTCGTATGCCGCCGATAGAGTTCTAAAACCGTTCACAGATTTGTTTCTAGTTTCGTAAACCAGCCCTCAAGTGAAAAGCTTTGCTGATGAGGAATTAAAAATATATCAGCAACTACACTACTCTTTTTGTATGAGAACATCTAATTTTGGGGGCCGAGGCTGGTGTTCTTAATTATTTGGAGGATTTCAGCCACAAATGTTCTTAAAATGTTCCTATTTTTATAGGATTGTGTACATACTTAAATATTTACTTTTCCATTCACACAAGCCAACCTAAAATGGAAATATAACAATTTGTAACTGCGCGATGTTGCACGAGCATTAAACACTATTTCACAGTTTAACAACAAATTATCTCCACTGCAAGGCCGGCGGAGCAGGGGGGGGGGGTGGACAGGAGGGGCACTAGGCCCTCCAATTTTCAGGCCAAGTAGATATTTTGCGGCCCAGGAATATGGCTCGAAGACAAAAATATGCAAAGACATCTCCAAAATACGCGAAATTGGTGTTTCAGAGAGTGTAATTCCTCAAAATTTCCCGGGGAAGCATGACCCCTGACCCCTCAAGGAAAACCTCGCTGCTTCAGCACAAGCACAATTGCAATTTTCTCAGCACCCCCAGTGACTCCGAACTTCCGCCGGCCCTACACTGAATACAGTATGTAAAATAAATGTTTTTTACGTATCCCCAGCCTCAGCATGTTCTTAGCATGTTCTTAAATTTTGGGATTTTTTCAGCCGCGACGTTCTTATAAAAAAGGTTCTTATAAAACAAAAGAGTGTAGATCCTCAATTGGGTTAACGTCCACCGTAGCAGACGAGCTGACAGTTACATTAGGACTAATAAAAATATTGATCTAAAAACCGAAAAAATAAAAAGCGCTCATACTAATTTTAGTGTTTTAAAAACATTTAACAGTAAGCTCTTAAAATGTGTGAATCTGTGATATACAGAAACTAAATTTATATGGAAGTTATACTTTAAAGTCGATGCTTATAAGGTTAGCTAAAGTGTTTAGTGATGGCAGATCCGTTTTGGACCTTCCTAATGACAAAGACGCTACACAGAATTTCTGTTAGCTGCACGTACTGGTTTTATAAGGCCATATTGTTACAGATTAGAGTGTCTGTGTTCTTAACGTTTGTCTCAACTTAATCATATAACTTGTTTACTAAGCACCGGCAGAGTTGGATGAAACCGTTCTAAGCAGAACATAAAATTTTAGAACATAACATTCTAAAACAAAAACCGAAACCAGTGGAGAGTTTCCTTCTAGAAAATCGCTCAAAAGTTCATGCGCTTACAAATGGAAATATAACACAATTTAAACAAGGCCTACTCTTGGACCCAAAGTCGCCGTAACTCAAAGCGACTCAAGGCGACATAAATCGACTTAAGGAAAAATCATCCCCAAAACCTGGGCGACTTTGTGCGACTTAAAGTGATTTAACGCGACTTAAGGAGAAATCATCCCCCAAACCTGGGCGACTTTGCGCGACTTAAGGCGACTTTCCGCAACTTAAGGCAACTTTGTGCGACTTAAGGCGATTTGAGGTCCCAGAATAGGCCTTAAACAGCAAAGAAATGCTTGATAAATGTTCTGTTATGAAGTTATGTTACGGTGCATAGTAGGGTTTTATTTTTGCATCACCGTAAAAAAGGATCTATCGGTTATTAAAACTGTTTTACATGCCTGATATCCGTGGTAAAAATCGATTTACCTGTTCTATGTTAATAACGCTAGCAGTTATTTACAATTATTTGCCAAATCAAAAATACATTTATATAGAATATTATTAATATGAATAGTTAAGATTTACTTACTTATGGTCATACAGCATAACCCCTTAGTTACACCCATCCCCAAGTATTGAAAATCAGAGCTTGGGAAGCTAAGAATCAGTAAACTTGAGAGGCTGAGTATTCCAATGCTCCACTACAGCTATGTGAATATTTGAAGCTGTCCGCCACTTCTTGATTTCTCAGGCCCCGTTAATATGGAGAGAAGTTGTCCCGGGCAGAAGGGTCACCCACCTACACGAGTTACCATGGGCGAATCAACTTTTCCTACATTTCTTTACAAAACGCGTCGAACCGTTTACAAGGGAAACACAGACTTTGCTCGGCTATAAAGGTGACCCGCCGAGCTGGATTACTCACTTTCGAAGGTAGGGTCACCCTTCTACCCGGAACAACTTTTTCCTGTGTAAAAACGTTGGCTGACGTCTACCCGGGTCAACTTGGCCAAATGTAGATTCACAGTGCATGCACGAGCGTTGACGGCCAGCTGTTGTTGATTCGGTCAAATGGGGCAACTTTTTTTGTCATATAAACGCTTGCCAATGTTGCCTCGGCTGGGAGAGTGACCCTTCTACTCGGGGCAATGTTTCTCCATATAAACGGGGTCTCAGTATTTCGCTGTGTTGACTGCGCTGACTGTTTTGACTACTGTGTTGACTGTGTTGACTGCTGTGTTGACTGCGTTGACTGTGTTCGACTGCGTTAACTTTCTTGACTGCTGTGCTGACTATGTTGACCGTGTTGACTACAATTTTGACTGCTGTGTTGGCTGCTGCGTTGACTGCGTTGGCTGTGTTGACATGTTATGCTGACTGCGTTGACTGTGTTAACTGCTGTGTTGACTGCGTTGATTGTGTTGACTGCTGTGTTGACTGTATTGACTGTGTTGACTGCGTTGACTGTGTTAACTGCTCTGTTGACTCCATGCAATAGATATTCTGGAGCTTTTCCTTGCATAGCAGATTCAAAGTATTTTATAGAAAATTGCTCGTGCATACAATGCAATTTCTTTTCCTTCTTTTGTGTGTGCAGATGAATATGTAACAAACCTGACCAGAATGGACAATCACATCAGTCCAACGTCCGTTATGATCAGCTGGGGAAGACCACATGGCTGGGCGGTCGGATCTCTTGTGGGTTATCACGTGTCGTACAAAGCTGTAAGGGTAGCTGGAGTATCAATCACCAATTCAACACTACATGAAAGAGTGCTGGAAGTGAATGTCACTAAACTGAACATAAAAGGTCTCAGTTCCTATACTACCTACAAGATTGCTGTTACTCCGTTAGCGAGAAATCGAAAACGCTTGAAAAGCAGCTATGTTTACACTGGTAAGTGATGCATCATTCAAACGTAGATGTTGTTGGATCTAGGAACTCTTAAACCACCTTTTTTCGGTATATCAGCTGTGAGAGAAAATATGGCCATTGGTTTTTAAACGATAGAATGAAAAAAAATTTTTGCATAGCGAATTTAATTTGCTTCTGCATTGCATAACCTTTATATATTTTGATAACTTTGCCATTGTATCACCTTTATTACTGCTTAACTACATAAATGTAAAGATTTCAGGTGTTTTTATCGGTGCTTTTTATCAAATAATAGTGCAAATACCCGGCAAATCTTCACATTGTTTTAAAAAGTCTGAGCGTATCATTGGAAGAACAACTAAGATCCCTTCCACACTAAAACGTTTTCGTTTGTAAACACATCAGAATCGTTGCGTTTTCACCTCTTGTCCATACTAAACGAGGGAAAACGGAAACATTTAATAATTTATCACGTATGACGAAAACAATTGAAAACACTTCCAAAAAATGGAACCATTTGAAAATGTAATGCATTCATTGTTTTGGTGCGGACGGTTGAATACGGAACGTTTTAAAAACGGTCATTGGTTTTGAAGATGCAATCTCGATTTTAACACCCAGTAACAATACCGAAAACAAACAAACGCTAGTAAAAACGGCAACCAGACAATTTCATATTTACCTCATTTTTAATGTGGTCATCTTTCGATTCGCATGCATTAAAATAGCGTGTCTTAAAACAATGAAAAACACCACAGCATTTGTTCTCAATTGACAAAAAACAAACAAAATCGACTCAAAAACGCTTTTATAGATAATTATAATCTTACGTGAAAACATTACTTACGAACAGCTTTTCGTCAGTTGATGTAGTATTACCCTATAACGCAAAACAGTGCCTCTGCGGTCGAAATTATTGAAAGATCCAACTCACAAACAAAATGGAGTATATTGCTTTGTGTCCAGATCTCAATCACCTTATATTGTGTATGCCCAGTAGAAGCAACTGGATGAGTGAAATCGATGTGAAAACGCTAGTGCGTGCATGCTAAAATACTGTGGAGAAAAACTGAAAGATCTTATAACTGGTTAAAAATTTTTAAAACTTTTTCTTATTTTGTTCTTCTGTTTCTCATCAGAAACCTGCCGATGCCCAAAATACCTTTCCACAAGCTGGTGGTCTCACCCTCCATATACAATAAAAACCAACCAATCATCTCCATCAGGGATCTTCCCGGCACTTCTTGCGGGAATGGTTAAGATTGCCTGTGGGTACTGCCCAACGAATGGTTACACAATCCTTAACTTGGAATATACCAAGACTGGAAGTCTGGGTTTTAAGCACAACTATTCGTTGTTCCATTCAGCCATGAATGAAAGCTCTGAACTCACTTTCCCAGTGAGTCAGTCTCTAGGGCAGAACACCCACAAAGGACATATATATATACCCCTGACTGAAGTTCCAGGGTTACTACTGATAAAGGCCAAGAAGAGTGCGGCAGTGTATGCCAGAGTGATGGCTAATTCTTTATTCAATTCTTGGCCTTACTTTATTTGCTACATTTCACTGATGCTTTTATCTGGTATTGTGATATGGATAATGGTAAGTGAAATCCTACACGTAAATTTACTTTATGGTCACAAAGAAGCGTAAACATTGCTACTTTAGATTTTTCAAACTTCATACATTTTGCAAATTTTCTGCAAGATCACTAGAAATGAGTCAGAAAACATTATTTCTTGAGCTAAAGAAACGAAACAAATATCAGGAACCAGAAAGAAGTTGATTTTGATGCTTTTTTCCTCGAAATAGCTCAAATTTTGAAAGCAAAACAAATGTTACTAAAACCAGGAATCGAGGAACCGATCCAAGCCAACTAGTATATATGACTCACTTGTGCCTGAACATTACCGTTTCTCTCTCAGATATCTCGGTAAAACAGAAGAGCAACTGGTTAATTTTACGTTTATTATGAACTTAGCCAGATGGGATATAAAGTTAAAAAAAACAATGCTCTGTGCCTTCCGAGTTCTGATCGCTTCGCCATTTTGTGTTTGAGACAAAATAATTCATCATAAAATAAGTTACCTATACCGGGTTGCTAAAAATGGGGAAGACCGCTGATTCCTTGATTCCTTGCAGAGGGTTCCGGCCTCATTCCTGATTTTAGTAAGATCCAAGCAAAACCCAATTTCCATATAATTCTCGTGACTTCATCAGATCAGAAGTGATAACGTCATCTAATTAGTGTAAAAAAAATACTTATTATCTAGCTTCATTTGTAAGATAGTTTTGGCAAATGGGAGGGGGAGGGGTCGGTGGGTCAATGACCAGAAACCTCCTTTGATCCGGGTTTTTCTAGTAGCCACAAAATATGTGACAGATAAAGTTTTTATCGTCTTTAATAAATTATTGATTTCTACACTTTTATGTTCGATTTCAAGAAGAAAATTAAAAAAAAATAAACGCAATCATCCCCGCAGAGAAATATTCCGTAAATGCAAACATGAAACACATAAACTTAGAATGCAGGCGCAGTGACCAGAGTTATCTACTGAAAATTTAAAAAACTGTTTAAACATATATATTTTTCTATTTGAAAATATTACCTTTTTAGATGACATTTTCAAATTATCCTTTTTACCTATTGTAGGTTTTCATTAGCCTGCGACAGCAAACAAACTAAACCTGAGTTAAGGACTATTCTTCGGTTTTTTCCGGAAATTAGCCGTCTGCACGCAGGCTAGTTTTTGATATGTATTTTATCAATTGGTCAATATAGGCATTATTATTATTATTATTATTATTATTATTATTATTATTGTTATTAGTTATGTTTTACTTTCTTCTGCTCATCTGGTCCCGCCGGTTGAACTCCTAACCTAATTGTAAAAGTGACTTATTAAAATTTAGACCGTTCGGGGACAGCCACTGTGTTACTGTATTTGAAACAAAGCTTTCTTTTTTTCTCGTAGAAACTAAGATAAAAGATTGTTTGGCGTTATCTGAACTGCAACTTATTCAATTTTTCTGTTGTTTCTTTTAAAATACTTTCAAGACGCAACGAGATCAGTTGAAATTATTGTAAAAGGAGTAACCCTGTTATTTTTTATTCTACTGAAAAGACCATTCATTATTTTTATTCAGATATTTCAGTTCCAATAAAAGTGGTCTTTTTGCAAAAAAATGCTTTAGCTTATAATTTTTGAATAAACAATAAGATTTCTTTTGTCGCAGGATTTCCACAGCAACCCCGAGTTGTTTTCACCTTCTTTCTTAAAAGGTGCTGGTAATGGTGTTTGGTGGTCCTTTGTTACCATGACAACTGTTGGGTAATTACATGTTGTTTTGTAAACTTGATGAAGCAGATTTAATTTACTTGACAAATAAATGAGCTTTGTTGCTTTGAACAATCATATCATGCATGTAATTAAAATATTTTTAATGAAGCAAACTTATGTTTGATTTTCCCCCTGTGACTGATGTTAAACAGCTCGTATAGGTCACATAGCCTTGCAGCTCTAAAAGAATGAGAGAAACATTTTTGATTGTCTTTCAATCAAAAATTTTTTAACATTGATCGCTTAGCGTTTGAGGTGTGGTTTTTCCTTTTTATACATCAATATTCTTTTTAAAAGAATGTAGTAATATATCAATTTGTAGAATCAATATAAATCTTTTTTTTTAAAATTGTTAGCCGCTTTAGTCCCTCGTTGTTAAGTTTCTTTTTAATTAATTTCTAGTTAATTACATTTAATGTAATTAAGTTTTAAGGAACTGCATTTTTAATTATTAACTTAGTAGTATTTAAAGCAAATCCCTTTTTGAAACTTTGAGAAAGAGATGTCTCGGATAGGGGGGGGGCGGAGGTCAGAATCACATTTTTCAATAAATAGTCTACTGTTTTGTCAAAATCTACGTGCATTTTTCTTGGGCTTATTGGGTTCAATCAAACAATGTAAGCCTCCCCGAATCTGTCACAGAATGTAATTTCAATTGCTTGAGCGAAACTCCGAATTAACTGTAATGCATTGCATTGGATGGAGTTGACTCTGTTTAAAAGTTTTTAACGTTTTGTTACCTACTTTTGTCGCGATTTCAGTGTAACGCAATCTTTCTGCTTTAGGTATGGTGATCGTTATCCAAAGTCAGTCCAAGGTCGGATATTTTCGATTGTGTGGTTTGTGATCGGTATTATAATTAATACTATATTCGTCAGCGTTCTGACGTCATCACTGTCAACTGAGGTTGTCTATGAGACAATACAGGTCAAGCCAGGGAGAGTGATTGGTGCGCTTCACAATTCCCCAGGAGCCATTTTTATTAACACCAAGAAGAGAGCAGGAGGGACAGGTATACACAGGGGGGTAGGGAGCAAATTGAAGTTATGGGGAGGGGGGAATAGGCTGAGCATTTAGTTATGTAATTGTTGCAAAATCTCAGTTTATATATACACACGGAATTTTTTTACTTCACGTAGAATTGCACACATTTTTAGTATTGTGGTAATGATCAGTTACTGATTTGCATTTTATTTTAGCAGGTTTTCTGTACAGTTTCAGTTAGCAGACGTGGAGAGCAGTGAATTGATAGTTTCTGAGTTATTGTTGTGTCCGAGAACAAAACTTGAGATGTTATCTGTAAACCACAAAATTGAATTGTTCGTACTTTAATATATAAGTCTTCAGATCTGACAAAATCTTACCTACTCGGGATAATAAAAACTTATCAATGTGGGATAAAGAAATCCTTTCATATCAATTTTGCCCACGAGAAGCGTCTAACCAATGTTTGGTGTGTTTTGTGTGTGTGTTTGTGTGACTGTGTAACGTGTGGGGGGGGGGGGCGTTTCACTTTAAAAGGACGTGGAAAATTGTCAGTTTGCTGACAATTCTTGAAAATAAAATTGAACTACAAGAAATTAAGAGACGCTGCCAACATTATTCAAAAATTGAGGTTCTTTTGAGCCAGAAATAGTGAAATAAAACAGTGGCTAGTGTATATGCAGTTTTGTATAACCAACCCATATTATTACTAAAATGAATTGGGGTTTTTTTTATTTTCTATGATAAACATCGATAAATAGCAATGACGTCTCAAATGGGGAATATCAATAGGTGAGGGCTGGCGGTGGGGGGGAGGGAGTCTCACGAGAGAAACGCTAGTCTGACGTTTCTCGTTATGAAAGTCGATATGTGAAGCTTCCTTAAGCCCTCAAATAAATGAACGTAGTTACTCCAAATTATATTCTCCGTTTCGTTTTCAGGTACAGTTTTCCCAAACCTGACAGCGTTAGCACAGGCACTTCAGTCTGGGAAGGTTGACAGTGTTGTCTTAGATATCAACCTGGCAGGATACCACAAACAGCTGTTCAATGATTCCTGGTGTACAGTCAGTAAAGTGATTTCCTACCCGTTCACGGTTGGGACTGCGGTCAGCGGTAATGCTATCAAACTGGCCAAATTATTCCGTCGCTATCTAAAGGAGAATCGGGCCACTGTGGTTCAGTTTATACAACGTACGGGTCAGAGAAGAGAAATAATCGAGACTGATGGTGAAAAGGTACGTGGGCGCAAATTATAAAAAAAATTTAAGTGTAAATTATATAGTAATAATAATAATAATGATATAAATAATAACAATAACTATACTGATAAACTAAACTCAGAGTCTCACCTTATCTTCTAGCTTAACGAATGTTCCGCTAATCGGGGGAGACATAAAACCTAAAAAAAATAGCTATGCGCATAAACTAACTTCTAAACACCCTAAACAAAACAAAACAAAATTCAAAGCTTTAGGTCAAATGAGATAGAACATTTTCCTTTTTTGAGCTAGGTATTTTCGCTTCAAATTAATGAGGTACCTTTCACGTACGAGGAACTCGTTTGTCCTCTCCCACCAGTCTCCGTGCTCCATCATATCCGTATGTGATTTCCAGCACATCAAAATGTCATTGGTGATGCTCTTTCTATCAAGAAAGTTCAATCAGCTAAAGATTATCTTGTTTTTAGATATCGTTAACCCGGTTATATAAAATCATAACAGCAACTACTCAGATCGGCCAAAAACTGCATTTTTCATATATATTCAGTTGTTGTACATACGAACTGGTAACTGATATTTTTAAGCCACAACCACAGGCCACAGTCACATGCAGCCACAACCACAACTAGAAAAAAATCAACAAAACCACAGTCACAGATACAGATACAGATACCCGAGATACAGAAACACACGTCGAAACTACGTCTAGATTCGCAACCACAACCAAAACTACCACAGACACGAACACAGGCACAGACACAAAAATGGACACCAAAACATCCAC
>JANRMR010186052.1:10443-20463 GCA_025434825.1 Bergia sp. 'catenularis'
TTTGTCACACAAAAATTGGCCAATTTTCCTCGTCTACACGAGCAAATAAAAATTGCCACATAAAAATTGCTCGTGTAGACGCGGCTTATATTTTCACACATTACACAGGCATATGCATCCGAAGTTCACGATGAACAACTAATTCCTTAATTTGACTTAGTAGTGGCTGGCAGACTTCGAGATCAGATCGGGTTTTCAAACACTTGCCGATCATTTGCCAGGTACGTTTACAAAACCACTATTTAAAATGCTTCATTTCCAGAAATATATAAACAAAACATGCAAACACTATCAGCCTGCATGCAAGCAGTATTTTAAGATTATACACAATCCATTTTCCATATAAAGAAAACAAGCTCAGCGTGAAGTTTTCCGTTCTATATAAAATATTCATGCATGTTTTTGGTCTTGTTCGTTTTCTTCCTTCAGTAGTTAAAAAGAAACTATAAACTTCGATGATCACCAATACAACGGAAAAAAATGATGATTTTGTCTTGACATTATAGTGTTGTTTTTTGGTCGGAGAAAGCATCGAGACAGTATAATCATTTTTTGGTGAATGACCACAAACCACGAAGCACAAAATAATTCAGTTAGATCAAAAGGTTGATTATCACAGCCATAAAAGCTTTTTAATGTAGTTTGTTAACATTAAATGAAAAGGAATACGTTTCTTTACCTTTCACCAAAACATCTAGTTGACAGTTGCTTCTCTTTGCAGAGGCACTACTTTCAACCACTAAAATTATCCCTTTTGAGACCTGAGAAAGAAGTCAAGGAATTTTAAGAATTGCCGTTGCCGATAAAGTAATATGTACTTATTTAGCAAAACCGATGAATCCGGAGAGCAAATGATGGGCGGCTGTATCTGATTAAGACATGTCATTTTGAGGTTTGAAGCTATGTTTTGAAATCTGGTGATATGAACAGCAAAGCTGTAATAGCTAATTGAAGATTAAATCGTTTGTAGCAAGCAACGCGTGGCCCATGTCTTTTTCATGATAAAGATCTTAAATGACTCACTTCACAATACGGATAAGAAAACATTTACAGAGCTCCTGTTGTAAAGAAGTGAATGTGACAACTCACAACCTCTTTTTATTCTGCTCATCTATGATGATTACTTCCTTCAATCAGGCCATTTAAATTTTCAACATGAAACAGCTGCCTTGGATTCGGGAAACAGCAGCTTTAAAATCGATCATGACAGCAAACAAAATCGTAAACATGTGTGTTGTTAAAGTCAAGAAAACCTCACAGGACCATCAGAAAACTTAGTAAGACTTAGCATTGTCAGACTGGCAGTATATATTCTAATACGTGGCGGCATCATATACTTCAGTACGTTTTAGTTGTACAGGATCAAATTTCGTCGAGCTAAATCAATAATAATATTAATATTAATAATAGTAATAATACCAATTATACGATATACCATTTAGACGATTCAGTTAACAAGCCGCATGACACAAGACAAATGTTAGTTAAATAATATATTGAAATAAATAATGACCTGAAGAATATGCGTTTGAAAATATACAACTCAATGTTTGTAGGAACCATCTACAATATAATGACTGGTAGAAGAGCGAAAATTACTTCGACCGACGAAAAAATCTACCTTTGGCTAAAGTTTTATAAGAAAACAATTTTAAAAGCTTAAAAGCTCGTAGGTCTTGTTGGCGTTCCATCATTTTTATAACTACATTATACAGACTAAGGTTTAGGGATTCTTCACTGAATTGATTTGCTAGAAAATAACTGAAAGGATCTAAAATTTAAAGAGATTGCAAGATGGCGGCTAAACGGTGGTACAATATATTATTTTGGAATAATGTTAGCATAAGGTTAACGGATGTGCGTCTTCATGAAATTTTAATTGAGCTTACATGAAATAGTTTTTCGCATTGAAAGGTTATTGACAAAAAATATTCAATAAAAACATATATGTAGAAAGAGAGATAAGAACTTTGCATCTATTCACTCAGTCTTTGCCTTGTTTCTCACTGGCTTCTTGGTTTGTATGTGACGTCATAGCCGCCATGTTGGTGAACAATAACAATAGAGTTGTAATTACTTTCTTTTGTTGTGTACACCAACATGGCCGCCGTGTCCTTTGTCATTTGAACCTCAACGTGGAACTGCAACCTGCAGTCACAGCTTAGAACGTATTATTTAAAAAAAAAAGATTATGAATAGTAATTATATCTGCAATTTAACATCAAATAGTAGACAGTAGTTTTCATTTTGCATTTCTTCACTAATTAATAACAAAAGACTTGGACTTTTTGATATTCAAGACTCTCCACACTTGAGAACCTGGACTATATATGAATGAACCATTTTTTATATATAACAATATGGTTTGATAAATTCCATATAAAGATCAACAACTTCAATAGGCAAATTGTACATACGGATTGCATGTTTTGTTTTACTGATTGTTCAACATAAGAATTTAGTACACCGCCAGTATGTGAATTTAAGTAACCATGGTAACAAACTACTGATCATGCTCAGTGTGTACCAATTATTTAGATGATAAGTTATTTTTGGAGGCTTTTGTCATTCTATCAGTGATGCCTGCTTGAAACAAAATTATAAAACTTTATAAGAATTAAATTATCAGGGTATTTTTTGTCTTCTCATTTCTAAGATATTGACAAAACAAATTGTTAGCATGCAGTATTCGAACATAAAGTAAAACTGGAACAAAAACACTTTCGTAAAAGTAGAAGAAGTGAAGAAAGTATTAATTAAAAGAGATGCTTTCTTTTTAACCCCTTTTAATTGATAAAAGTGTTTTCTTGACTTTCTTGTTGAAACATATAAAATCATAATTGATTGCCAATATTACAAGTCCGGAAGAGAACTATACAATATTGTCGGAAATAGATTTAACAGTAATGTTAGAATATAAACCACGATCGAAATCATAGTTTTAACACTGAACACATTGCCATGAGTCTGTTTTGCCGGTAGAAAAGCATGGGAAAACTGGCTTTTTACTGACATAAAACATTTTAAAATACCTTCTTTACATCTTCTACTTTTACGAAAGTGCTTTTGTCCCAGTTTTACTTTATTGCTAATACTATGTTGTTGTTTTATTCAGTATCATGGAAATGAAAAGGCAAAAAGACTGGGATTTGAGAGTTTATAAAGTTCTATAAGCGTTGTTTTAATTAGGCAAATGTTTTTCAATTTTTCACTCTGTATGTTTTGTTACATTTTCAAGCATCAATGCTCTTCAACTTTGTCTTAAATTAATATCTCTGATTTTCATTGTGAGACACGCACTTTTTAAGTTACCGAATCGTTCAGTACTACCTTAGGACTAAAAAAAACACGACAACCAGTCAACGTATAGGTAGTTAGTGAGATTTGGTTGGCTGTTTCACATTTGAAAAGTTGAGAAATAACCTTTGCAAAACCTTTTGTTCGTTGACTTGTTACTATTTTAGGACTAAAAGAAACAGTTAATGTATAACTAGTTATGGCTTTGGTTGACTGTTTCAAAACTGAACATTTTAAGAAAAACCTTCGCAAAACTTATATTCGTTATGTTTAAGAAACACTTGAGCAAAGGGTAAAACTTTAGAGCCGTTTTTTGAAAATAGAGAGAATCAGGGCTCATCTTCCCTATACTCTTTAGGAAAGTTGTTATATCTCAAGATAATCAGTGAAAAAAAAACTAATTCAGTTGGTGACATTGTTCGTGAGCGAGGCTCATTGCAGTTATCTAGCTGCTGCATACATATCTGTGACTCAAAGATTCATATCTTTATATGTATCGCAGATAAAGGCATGTTTTTACACAAATTTTATTTGATTGCATGCTATTTCTATACTAATGTTTGTCAACGGATACAAAAATAAAGATGTAAGCACTTGATGAGCCACTTGAGTTATCACGTGTAATCTTCTATACGAACCAAAAGCGTTTAGCTCAAAATATATGTTATATTAAAACGAACTGGCTTCATATTGATTAAGCATGGTCACTGGTAAGGCCACGAACGTGAAAAATTGATGCAAACGGTAACAGAACTGAGTTACCCATTTACTGCCGAGTTAAGCAGTGGCAGCAATACAAAATATATTTTTGACATCCACGGAATCTGTATCATATTTGATTTGTAAAAGTAAAGAATTGATTGAATCTCTTGATTCAGTCAGTTTTCTGAGATTAGTTAAAAGGTTAGAAATATATGATTTTGGTCGTACTTTTTTTGTCCCTCTTCAAAGAATGAAGCTAGGACTTTACAGATTTTACAAAAGGATTGTGCTTTGTGTTAAGTATGATTATCTAACATCATAAAATACTAAGAAAGCAAATCCAATTGATTAAAAGCCTGTCATTACGAAACCAGTCCACTCAAACGTAATTGCAGTTTAGTTAAAGCAAGTATATTGTAACTAAAATGTAAAATCAGGGACTGAGAATCAAAAACTCATAAGGAATTGAGAAATTGACATTTTGTTGAAGATGGTGGATGTGAATTAACTTGAAAAGTTGAATAGTGATATAAATTTAAATTTCTTTCGTCATACCTGATAACCTTAGATCCATTTCTGATATTGTTATGAGTAGTCACAAGGACTTCTAAAGCATGCACAATTCCTGCTTACGTACCAGATGCCGGCGAATGTGCAAAATATTACCAGAGTAGTTTTAAAACCTGCATTTAGTATTAACTGGATTAGTTTTCTCACCTTTTCGCTAATCAACAAAGGTGCACGGAATCCGTCTTCTCAGGTTAAGATTTGGCAATGGCTCACTTCGACTATCGAAAAAAAAAGAAACCAAAGTTAATACTAGCTTTAAATCTTACGAGTTCATGCATTATGGAATGTGATCTAAACTAGTAATGGTGCATGCAATGATTTTATCAAACGTCTCGCTTCTAAATCAAAACTATCTCACATTTCAGTGAATAGCAAAACAATTTTGGTCATTTAGTGTTGTAAGAGATTACCTGAATCAAACACTCGACTCTCCAGGCTACTTTATAATGGATAAAAAGCATTGACGTTTTCGGAAATTGTTTCCTGACTATTTTTATCCCTGTCAAAGTCATTATTCTAAAAATATGATAGGGTGGTCACCTTGAGAAACAGCATGGAAAAACTGCGATTATTCGCTCTCGGTCCTATACGAATTACAGATTTTTTGGTGCTCTGTCTTCTCAATCGCGTTAACCTTCATGGGAGGTTGCCAGCATCAAATGA
Source organism: Bergia sp. 'catenularis' (assembly GCA_025434825.1). Lineage (NCBI taxonomy): Eukaryota > Metazoa > Cnidaria > Anthozoa > Zoantharia > Parazoanthidae > Bergia > Bergia sp. 'catenularis'. Next base: position 15,676 of record JANRMR010186052.1, read on the forward strand.
CCTCTGAACATTGGTTTAGTTTTTAAATGCTCTTGTTTAAATTTTAGTTTGCTAAGTAAATACTTCACAGGAAAGAACGAACCAGAACAAAGCCAGTAATAGCGCTACAAGCTTTGCAACTTAACCCCCACGATTTGCATTGGTTTGAATTACTGCCGGCTGGGCTCGCCCGCAATGTGCACGCTTAACTCGCCCGCTGAATTCTGGTAATTGTTCTTGAAGCTTAAGAGTTTTGTAAATGTGACAGCTGGGAGCCTTTGAATTGCTGCCTGGTGCTTTCAGAAAATAAAACTGACAAATAAAAACAGACAATACGAAAAAGCTTCTGCATTTGGGGCTACTGAGGCTTCTTGCAGCTCAGCTGGGTAATGGTTGTTTGTGGCTAGTAAATAGGAAAAAAATTCAAACTATTAATACTTCTCAAACAAAGGACAACTATACCAGCCAAGCTAGAGACGGATCTTTTCAGAGTAAAGTCTTCCAGCCGTTGCAAAGTTTACACTAACGGTGGAAGTGATACTCTATTGCTAAAGTTCTTTTTAAAGAAAATGATGTTTACCAGCATCACATTGCCTCATTACGTGAATATATTGCTTACATTCAATCTTTATTGCTTACATAGGGATAAATGAAGTATTCTTCAAACTTTTCTTGGGTATTAAGGCCATGACGTCACCCATATCATGTGTCTTTGTGGCAACATTAAGAGATTGGGAGAACCTTGTTGAACAATTGACAAATATCATTGCTAATACCTTTGGAGAGGCGAAGTGAGTACTTATGTGACGAAAAACAACTCAAGAGTATATTGTAACTCGAAGTTAAAGACTATTGCTTCCGGCTCAAGTATGAGAACAGAAGAGCAATGATAACAGAATATGTTTTCAACGAGTTTTTATAATTTTCTCATCAACAGAAGGACTCAAAGAACAAATGAACAAAGGGTGTATTTTGAACAGTTCTTTGTTTCCTGTTACTGCATTGTAATCATCGGCTGAACTTTGAATAACTCTCGCAATTAGAAAGAAAACCCACACATTATTTGACCTCCAGCAGCTTGAAAAAAATGTAATTAAAGACTACCTTTTCTCAGAGAAGGAAAAGCAAATTGAACTTTTCTGGCTGATTAACTTGCCCGGTTCAGCTCTGCCGTCTTACCCCCAAGTGAGTAGAGGAAATAGGACATTTTTAAAATATCGATTTAGTTGTTGAAAAAACAGCGCTTGATTTAATTCGAGATTAGATCTGTTAAGTGTTGTTTTCTTTTTCCCTTAATAATTTATCTGGACTTAATAAAATTGAAGGAAAAGAAAGAAATAAAGAAAGGTTTGTGTTAAAAGCTCAGTAATTGGTCAGTGAACACTATTCGCACACTCTCAAGCCTGGGCAAGAGGGTTCTTGCTAAACGACTGATATTGAATCGACAATAAATATTAGGTTAGTTACTCATTACACGAGGCTGCACTGATAAATAGTATGAATGTGAGCAGTCTCGGTTAAAACCTACTTGCATGTAACAAGTGAGATTATATTGAGTGAAGGTGTGACAAAATGGCAATATTGGCAGCGATATAATTGAAGAATAAACGGAACATATAATGCGTAGCCTGATTGGGCAGTGCACAATCCTGGGTTAAATTCTGGTGTACAGAAATTTTCCTTTAAACCAAATGTTGTCTTTCGATTTTCGACTAAGTTTTGTCTTTGCATAATTAGGGATAATAAAACAAAACAGAAATAACATAGAATAAGAAATTGCTTTTATTTAGTATGCATTAACGGCTGTTCTGCAAGGTCAGTTATATTTTCTGTACGGCTTCTGTTTCATGTAGAAGCTAAATTAAACTATTTAATGCTATAAATAGTCGTTGTGTTGTCCTATAAAACATCTATCATCTAGTCTATCACCACCCTATGAATGCAGACAACTCGGTTCCTGACAAAAAAGCTTAATTCTTTTTCAATAAATAATGAATTCAAAGGTTTAACCGTATCCAAGAAAGTTAACATAAAAAATCATAAAAGTGTGTTAGCAAACTAGCATGAAAACTTTTATTCAATAACCAACAAGTCAAACCCTTTAATACGTGACCGTCTTTCTTGGAATAATATAAATTATTGGGATCGCCTCACACTCGTCAGAAATATTCGTCTTGGCTAGAGTGCCACTTGTGAAGCTCGTGAATTTGTAAATAAATACGGAGCTCATAAAGAGTCGGAAAAGACGGAAGAAACCTCAAAGAATAAACTACAGAACAAATAGACAGTTTGTTGTGCTAGGGCTTTTAACCAGGCGTACTATGCGTTCTCGTTTGAAAACACAACCCTTTTATCAAAAGACGTTACAAAAGATTCGCTTCCACACGATCACTTTGAAGCAGTTTTTACCTGTCAACACTGAAAAACGTGCGATAACTAAGTTGATAACACGTGGTACTTCCAATAGGTGTGAGCAGTCGATTCTGTGGGCTGGGCCTGAAACCGTGAGTCAGCTTTTGCGAAAAGTATTGTTTTCGGCCGTCCACCGAATACTTCTTGGAAAGTGTACGGAAATTTCCTTTCTCGGTGAAAGTTTTCACCATTTTTCATTCTTTACTTTTGGCGGGAAGGCAAAAACGAAAGAAAAAGGTTGCGTTTCAAACAAGAGTTACGCATACGTGTGGAAAGAGCCTTTGATAATTGACATATCTATATATCCGTGAGATATATAGATTGTTGCAATATAAAACAACAATAACGAATATTGATGAGAACTAATACAAGTATTATGAAAACTAGTAGAAAAAGTGGCAGGCTTGAGTGCAAAATTATGAAAGTGAGAAGGCTTTTTCGGTATGGGAGTTGTTCGGGCAAAGAAAGTATAACTGAATTCTTGTCAAACTTTTACAGTTAGTGTGTAGCAGATCCCAAAAAATTACCAGCCAATAAATACAAGCACCATTTTAACATGTCGTGACAACACTGACAAGAAGTTCCACAGAAAGAAGTTAATGAAATGGACATGATAGAATAAGGTCAATTGTTTAAAAGTTTAAATGTTTGCTCCAAACTTTTTCAGTTTAAAACTATCGTCAGGGAATGGGAAGATGTTTTTGATACTATAGTCATTGGCTGTCTACCGACAATTGTACGGTTTTAAACACTAAATCATTATATAAACCTTTACTCAGCTGCTGAGAACAAGTTGGTATCTCAAAGCAGTGCCACGTGCTCAATATTGTGCAGCCTGTCCATATTAAGACGGCACGCAAACAGATAAACAATAAAACTGAAATTAGAAAGTTTAAATTAGAAATATATGTATATAGCAGCCAGCATATCGAATGAGATATCAGTGAATATCTGGGCGGTTCTTTTTTCTTTTCTTGAAATTTTAAATTACCAACTTAAAAGATTCGAAAAGGAAGTGAGAACTTTAATAGAAACATTTGTCATTTAACTACCAAATTAAAACGGGACCAATATCTGACAACACGCTAGCTCCCACTCTCTTTAAAAATACTATTCTTATTTATTTTCCTTTTGTAGTATCTATATCTTATCATATAAACTTGTACATAATTTTCTTTAGTCTTCAATAAGAAGGTTCTGAATAACATACCGTAAAATTCCGAAAATAAGCCCCTCCTAATATAAGCCCCTCCTAATATAAGCCCCTTCCCATTTGAAACGCGAAAAATCATCCACTAATAATCCCCTCCGAATTATATTTGGGAATTGCCCTCAAATTGAAAATAAACCAAAGCAAATTACACATACTGTTATGATCAAGCCTTTTTTATCTAGGAAAGAACGATTCGGTAACATGAGCCATCTGTTATCTTTGTGGTGATAGAATGTATTGTTTCGTCTTTGAGCATCAGGCCTAAAATCTGTGCTACAGGTTCCGGAATATGGCCAACAACAGCTTCTTTCTTATCGGCACCTTCAACTTTTGTCATGACAATAACATTGTCACTGGGACTGTAGGATTTTTCTTGTGTTAGGTGTTGGCATGTTCAGAGGGATTACGCTGTCACGAACTTCTAGCCCAATATTATCATTTTCACATTTAAAAATTGCCGACATAAATTTCCCTCCAATTATAAGCCCAGTTGATTTTTAAATGCCAATCTTTCTCCTATAATAAATCCCTCCATATTTAAGCCCCATGCGAATATAAGCCCCTCAAAAAAATATAAGGCCCGGGGTTTATTTTCGGAATTTTACGGTATACTATTTTAAACTGAAGTGAAACCTATATAGAAATTGCTAGCTGTACATCAATAAATAGTCCTTTATCACAGTTAACATATCATTCGAAAACTTGAAGTTAGCCCTTTTAAATGCCAGAAATGGAAAGAGCAAGTTTAGTAAGTAGCGAGAACCGGCTGGGAGGAAGAGGTTACCTCAAATAATGCGCATTTTTGCGTACTGCCATGATTGAATTTGCTTTAGTTTTGCACACACAAAAGGAAGATCGTCCATAGTCAACATAAAATGGGTACGGAACTACTTAGGTTCCGTGAAGAAACAGATTAAGTGATCAAACGCACTTGTGATAATAACAAACTTTGCTGAATTCTAAAGTTGTTACTAAACATCTGTGTGTACATGTTAAGGCGTCCAACGTGTTAATGGGAGACCCGGATTCGATTCTCGATTGAACAAAGCAACATGCTTTTTTTATAAGAATAAACTTTATAAGAAAACTCAAGCTGAGATTTGCCCAAAAATTAAGAACAAGCTAAGAACAAGTTCAGGCTGAAGTTAATGATTTCAGTATTTTACTGAAAAAACTGTAAAGTT
>JANRMR010186075.1:0-11139 GCA_025434825.1 Bergia sp. 'catenularis'
GTTCAGGGCGTGAAAAACAGCGAAGTACTGTAAAAAGTAAATCCGTTATCAGTGCAACGCGAAAGCCGTTATTTTTCCCGCCTTTCCCTTTATTTAAAAAAAATATTTCTATTTTAAATTTCCTTCTTCTTGAAACTGTCAAACTTGTTATGAGCAAATTTAAATTTCCTGAATATATACGTAAAACTTCGCCTGACAAATAAAGTGTCGGCCAAAGTCGATTTTGACCTGAAACAACGGTTTGGCGTGAACAGTGACAAAAAGCTTTTTTTAAAAATTAATTTGTATTTGTTATTCGTTGTGCCTTTACTTTAGATCAGAGAATGTTATACATTTTAATTAATTGTGCTTTGGGTTCTTCTGTTTAGAATAACCCGACCCAGTTTTCTAACTTTATGACTTTCGATATTCCCGAAAAAAGTAGAAAGCAGAAGATTAATTAATTAAATAGCAATTCTGTATCAAAAACAGTTTGTATTATTTTCGCTTCAAAAATATTATATCCCGCTTTCTTATTTTCATAGATTTTATAAAGTATAACTATTTCATATTTTTTCAATTTTTCAATTTTTTTTTTCATTTTCCCATGCCTCATTCCCCATTCACCGTTTTAGTAACATCCTTGCGGGGTGTTTGCAAAATAGAAACGATAGTAAAAAATCGTTGGATGGTGTGCAACTAAGTACCGAGAAACACTTTCCACCCTCTCGCGAACAAAATAAAATATTTAAGAAAAACTTGGTTTTTCTTTGATTTTATCCTTTTGAACATCGCCTAGAATTAATGACCTCATTGTGATGTGGCCAGTGCTGGATTTGCATTCATTAACCTCTCCCTTTTTGAAAACTGCTAAACCCACGTCCATGGATATGGACTACAATTTTTTTACTGTTTAGAAATGCGTATACATCCAGTACCATTATATTTTTATCCTAGAATAATGTCTCTTTCGAAATATTCAGAACTTTTTATTGGAAGCGAAATAGAAGTTTGGGGAAAAATTTATCTGAATTTCGCAAATTTGGAGGTTTCTATAGTATGAAAGTCGCTATCAACTGATCAAGTGAGTTTGACACAGTTGTGACGTCACAAATCAAAATTCTCGAGAACTAATCACCACAGAAGGAAATTATTTTAACATAGTATTCAATTTGACAAATAGAGTTAGATAACACAATAAATACTGTATCATTTTAGGTGGGACCTTGCCTTTTTCTCGCAACCCTCTGATCATGAGTTGCATGACTGCAGAGGAGCCTAAATAGTTCAAAGCCTTCGTCAACTCCACTCGCCTCGGTTAAGTGTTAACAGAGAATAAACACGGCACTGAGCCCGGTAAAGTGACGTGAGCTTGCTACCACAATATCATGTTATACAATCAATGTTGTTTAGTTTTAAGATAGATTCCTAGATCCTATTAGTAAGGCTTACGTATTTTAAGCTTTTTAGATTTTAGATTTCAATATTACATGACCCCTCGAGCTCTTATCTTTTGTTAAGTTGGACGAATCTTTTTAAAAAGATAATACACGGACTAATGGATTTAGCCTACATCACAGACCAGCGGAGCAGGATGGGAGGGCCGGTTCAGGGGATTTAGTCTCCCTCCCCCATTATAACTTTCCCATAGTATAGTTAAATTTTGTCGCAAAGAAAGTTTATTCACCGTTGCAACGACGAGGAATTAAACTTTCATTGTGCACTAGCTGTATTACATTATTGCAAGCGAAACTTTCACGGAAGCCGATCTCGTTCACGCCGATAAATCAAATGTATATATTTATACAATTAAAAGTTCACCAAATAGTAGGGCCTGGAGATTCTTTTTAAAGTTATCCACACTTCCACAGTTCCTCAGCTGCTCCGACCTTTAGTACTTGTCTATAGTGAAAGGTCCGATGACCATAGGTCGACCTGCAAATTAGGATCTGTAGTTTGTCTTTGTTTTCATGTTACACTGACGTGTATATCGGATGTTTTTAACTTTTCACATAAGTATGAAGGGGCGTAGTGAAGTACCGTAGCCCTTTACACACCAGAAAGGCCATGACCCTTTCACTAAGCTTAACGTTAAGACTGACTGGAAGCTAATTTAGTTCTTGTAATACGGGCGTTACATGCTGATACTTGTTTCAAACACTTCCGGTAGTTCATTCAAGTCAAATTCCGGTGCGCGGGTATTTATAAATTAGATTTAGAACTCTAGATAAAGGTTTTTTTTATCCATAGAACTAGGATAAAATGTTCACAAAACGTGAAAATCTCATTCTATCCAAAACTCGCTCCACAGTCCCTGTGTTTGTGTCATGAGTACCGTGGACTATCACCGCACGCCTGCTAGAGAAGGTCAAGTTTAATGATGCTCAACTCAAAGCCAGACTTAATAACATGGCTCTAATAAGATCTGGAAGAAAGAAAAACTTGGACCAGTTTCTGGCCCTTTTTGAATAACGATTAGTCTGAGAACAGAGAAATTGGTGAAACAATTTCTAAAAGCTCGTTTTTAAACGGAGGCCGGGTTACTCCCTCGTACGAGTTTTACAGATAAGTGTGACGATAAGGGGTACCGTTTATGAGCAGCCTTGACCTAAATCAACTAAGCCTTAATTAAAATTGTTAGTCTAAAAATGCATAAGATGGTCTGCCTCGCCAAAATGACTGGACTGAAGAATACAGTATCCCCAGGGGTATAATTACAAGAACAATACGCCCATTAATCCATGACTCGCTGTCAAAACCTGTGTTAAATGGATTTTTAAATGATTAGAATCATTTTTGGAAGTGCCAGATACCTGTGCGAAATTCCTTTTGTGTTTTATTCTATGTTCTAAAACAGGAGATCATCCATCTTGGCGGCTACAAATATTCGCTACAGCCTGGAATCTAAATTAAGACATTTCAAACGCTAGAGTAAATACTATTAAAAGCCGATCAGGCTGATGATGACTGAGAGACACTTGAAGTTAAACAAATCTGCTAACAAGATTAAGATTAGTCCGTTAAACCAATTATAATGATTAATGGCAATGTTTTGATTTCATCTCATCCGCCTTTTTGTTTCCACTAATATTTTTGCTAGTTTTCCACGACCCTGGTGCCGTTAACTTGTCATTCTTAAAGTTTTGAAACACATTATTATTTCAAAGAAAATTTCAATTCCAACTTCATTTTATGTTTTAGGTATGCTCATTATAGTCCCATGTGACCGGATGTTGTGACGTCAGCGGAAATCCATGTTCAGGGTTCATGTTTTGTTGGCATGGCAGGACCACATATCAGAAATTTGTATTTAGTGCACACTGTGTTAGCTGGCAGTCTTGCTTTGCTTATCAAGAAATGGTTTCTATCCCCGCCAAGTTGGTTCTCTTGTTCATCATTGGACTTCACGTATTTGCCGAGGAGAGGCAAGAGTCAGCCGAACTGTTATACTCCAATTCCTGGGTCATCGAGACAACAAAGGACTCAAAATATGTGGACATGTTGGCCGAGCGGCATGGCTTCATAAACAGGGGAGTACTGGGTTCGCTCCATGGACATTTCTTGCTTCAACACAAACGACTCAGCGGCCGAATGCGTCGAAGTCTTGTGTCGCACACAATGAGGTTTTTGCGTGACCCACACGTCACGTCTGCAGTGCAACAAAAGGTATTGAAAAGGAGCAAGAGGGGCTTTTCGGACCCTCTGTACGGCGATCAGTGGCAACTGAACAATACTGGTACGTGTGTCGTTTATATTCTGGTTAGAATGTCATGTGTAATGCAATGACCAAAATTTCATTCAAGAGAAAAAGTTTGGATCACATTGATGTGCCAACGTTCCCCACCCCACCCCCCTCGGCGCGGTGCGTCGCCCAAATCGTATGCATCCGACTTCAGCAAAAACTGGGTGTATGTCTTTTTAAAAAAGCCACTACCAAATAAATGTAATAAACAAGACCATAAACGTTAATGATAGCATCAAAGACTATCTCATCTTTGGCTTGGCAACCCTCCAAACCCGTAAACAGGACGTTAAAAAACGTTAAAAAAAACGTTCCCAAAATGAAAACTAAAGAACAACGTTTTAAAAAATGAGGCTGAAATCCCGAAAAATTTTAAAACATGCAGTCCGAGTCCCAGAAATTAGTAGACGTTCAAATAAAACTTAAAATACTGAAGGATAGATAATAGTGAGTGTGCAATATTAGCTCAGTCGATAAGATCCCAGACTGCTCCCGGGTTCGATTCCCGGCTTGGCCATGAGGTTGGATATTTATTTGACCTTCTTTCGCCACAACGTCCTTGGACAAGGACGTTAATGCCGTTTGGGTAACACCATTATATGTTATTACTATCAGTATATTTTCGAAATTTGTGACTTCCGCCGGAAGATAATTTAAACACGTTTGTAACCATTGTACGTGTCAATAGTTGTATGTTCAATCAAACTCCTTGACGAAGTCTCAGAAGAAACGAAACGCGTAGGAGAATAAAAAGTTAATACAACTACTCAAGACTTTTCCTTTGTGCTGCTCATAAGTGTTTTTTTTTATAAAAACAGAAATGAAGAAACATCAATTTTCATGTGAAAATATACTTCAGAAGCTTATAAATATTTAAAAGATCATACGATCAGAGATTGTTGCTTCATATAGCTCAGCTAGTAAAAAAAATTCAACTAAAGTCAGGGCTGTCAACCTTTTTCTTATTTTATTATATTGACATTTCCAGTTACTGGGGTGATATGTATACTTTTTGATTTGGAAAGGGGGGAGAGGGCTGTTAAAAGTTTAGATGAAGGATGAAGGGGGTGTAACATTTTGGCATAAGGGAATGGAGTGTGTGACAAAATTCGAAATTCCAGCTTGAAATCCTCCTATGCCCTAATATATTGAAGCCCCTTAAGGGTGAGGTAGCTATCCGTTGTGGTCTGCCAAACTCGGATCTCACAAGTGACGTTTCGTCCCCCTCTTTCCGTCTCCCTTTCCTTCAGTAGTCACGCCAAGGTTTATAGCACAGTTGGTAAGGTCTTTGAACTGCTGCGTGCAAACCAGGGGAAAACAGGTGGATGGTGTGGCAAGAGGTTACTGAGATAATTCTCCACAATTAATTTTGAAAAAATTTACACCATACACTGCCACGTGAAAATCACCTCTGAAATTGTTACTCGTTTTGTTGTTGTTCAAACTCTAGGAACCAAGGGTTTTGATATGAACGTAGGCCCGGTGTGGCAGGCAAATATTACAGGACGAGGAGTTTTGGTGAGCATATTGGATGATGGGATTGAATACACCCATCCGGACCTGAAGGCTAACTATGACCCACGTGCCAGCCATGATTACAACGACGACGATTCTGATCCCTACCCGAGATACACCCTCGATAACATCAACAAACACGGAACAAGGTTGGTCACCTTTTGTTAAGGGAATAATCTAGAGAAGTTAACCAGCGATTTCCTGATATGAAGCTTATTACGTGAGTAAGCTCACCAGTACGAATCTCTGTCGCTCAGTGACCGTCTGACTAGTTATCAGATCATCATCTTCAAGAACCCATAACGAGTCTCTGCAGCACAGTGGGTAGAGCTTCTTACCAGTAATCAGAACATCATTTTCAACAACCTAGAAAAGTTATAAAGCTTCCAATATGCACTACATGTACCTACAATAATTGGAACATACAACCATTGCACATGCAGTCAATAGATGTTGCAATATTCGTGAAGGAATAAATAGTTACTTTACAAATATTTCTTGTTTAGGTGCGCGGGTCAGGTGGCTGCCGAGGCTAACAACAATGTTTGTGGTGTTGGCGTAGCTTACAATGCGCGCATTGGCGGAGTACGTATGCTGGATGGTACTGTGACAGATGCTATAGAGGGCGCCTCGCTCAGTCATGCCAGGCAGTTTGTTGACATCTACAGCAGCAGCTGGGGGCCAGACGATGACGGGCGCACGCTCGATGGGCCGGGACCGCTCACCAAGAGAGCAATAAAGGAAGGTCAGTGGTCTTTTGATCATGCTCATGTTTTTTTGTCTCTATTGTATATGCGCGCGTGTGTGTTTAAGCATGCATGTGCGTGTGTAAGCGAGAATGTGCGTGTTTGCTAGAGTGTGTGCGCAGAGGGTGTGTCAGTTTGCGCATGTGCGCAAGAATGTGCGTGTTTGTGTGCGAGAGAGGGTGTGCGAGTATGCGTGTGTACGCGACAAGAAAGTGTGTGCAAGTGAGGGTGTGTGTACGTGGGTATGTGCGCTTGAGTGGGTGTCTGAATATGCGTGTGTGTGCGAGAATATACGTGCGTGCGAGTGTGCGCGACAGTGTGCTCGTGTGCGAAAAAGTGTGTGTGTGTGAGAGAGAAAAAGTGCGTGCCTGTGTGTATGTGTACCCTACTCCTGACTCTTTCGACATAATGTTCATACGCGCGCATATAGTCAAACATTTCAATTTACACGCATACACACAAAGGTACGTAAGGAATGAGTAATATGAACTGCTTGCTAAGTCTTTTAGAAAATACAATACATTTTACCTAAATTCATGACAAACCGCATGAAAATCTGTTTCATTTATAGTAATATAGATAAAATAAAGGTATGTAGTATTCTTATGTTTTTAAGAATTTTTAGCCACGTTTTTAGATTTTAAATTTTTTGAATATTATCAAAAATTTCATCGTATAAATGTAAAGTTTAAACCTAATTCAGCCTCTGCTATGTAATAAAGTATCCAAAAAACAATACAACACAACACATTACAACACATTACAATACAATACAACACAATACATTATAATATAATACAATACAATACAATACAACACATTACAATACATTACAATACAACACAACACAATACAACACAATACAATACAATACAATACAACACAATACATTATAATATAATACATTATAATGCAATACATTATAATACACTATAATACAATACAATACAACACAATGCAATACATTATAATATAATACATTATAATACAATACATTATAATACACTATAATACAATACAATACATCATAATACACTATAATACAATACAATACATTATAATACACTATAATACAATACAATACAATACAATACAATCAATGGGTTCGGTTCCCGCTCGGGGTTGTTTGAATTTTTCTTTCTCGGTTTCTATTATACTTGTCTCTGGTCGCATCCTAGCATGTAAGAGATTAGGATCACATTAATTGAAACATGCTAATATCCAATACAATACAATACAATATAATACTAGCTGTTTCTAATAGAAAGTGAAATGCTGCGAGCTGAATATTAATGAACAATTCAGGTTAAAGGCATGTCCAATATTCGAAAAGCAATTCAGAGACGGTTTAAAATCGGGCTATTGTTTTTACACTACTTTGTAACAAGTACGGGCTTTAAAATACTCCATTCGAACATTGGTTTTACGAGTTTCGTTACATCGAAATGTTAGGGTCGGAGTAGACCTTATTTACGGGTAGAGGGTTGGGAATTGGTGTGGAGGTTGTACTAAAAAATTTTGCACCTTAATTAAGTGGAGTGAAGGGTGGAGAGTTTCAAAATATTTTGCACTTGATAGGTGCATTTCCAATAATAAAACGCAATAAAATAAAATTAATTGAAATTAAATGAGGGCCTAGCTGTTTACATGGGGGTGGGGGACCCCAGGTAGGTGAGGTAACCCGCCTAACCGTAGTCGAAAACTAGCTCACCTTTACCTGCAATCTTAAAGACCCCGGCACCTCGAAGAAAACTTGCAACGTGACTTGTTATTGTCGCCTTTAATGATGCAAAGCCGCCGGCAAAAGCAGTTAATTATTCACACAACTCAACAATATCTTCTTCGAAATCATTTTCAGGCTGTGAAGATTGTCATCTTCGGAAGTTTCGAAATTTGTGAGATAACGCTTGCGAAAATACTCGCCAGGTTGATAAGAAACGGGAAGCCATTTTTGCGTCATTTGGCTCAGAATTTAGATCTTGGCGAGCTTGGTTACTGTAATATGAACCTCAAAAATTCTCAGTTACCTCACCCCGGCTGGGCGGGTTACCCCACCTTGAGCGTTTACATGAGAAAATAGTTACAAAACCTCATCCCACCTGGGCGAGTTACCCGCCCTGGCTGAACGAGTAACCCGCCTTGGTGGGGTACCCCACCTCTCATGTAAACGTGATCAAGATAAAAAGAGAGATTATATGAACAAGTGAGTTACCCCACTTCACCGGGTTACCTCACCTACCCGGGGTCCCCCACCTCCATGTAAACAGGCCCTAAAAAAAGAGCTGACGGCTCTTTTTGTTAAATTTCCAGGGATCAGGAAAGGCAGAGGTGGCCTGGGTTCGATATTTGTGTTTGCGTCTGGCAATGGCGGCTCGCGGGGCGATCACTGCAGCTGTGACGGATACGTTACGAGTCCATTCACTGTGTCAGTCGGAGCTGTTGATAACAACGGCAAGTCCCCGTGGTACTCGGAACGCTGTCCCGCAACTCTTGCAGTCACATACAGCGGTGGCAAAAGAGCTGATAGACAGATCGTGACTACTGACTTGCGTCACAAGTGCACTCACCATCACACGGGTTCGTCGGCCGCCTCGCCGATGGCAGCAGGTTCGTTACTCTGGGGAGGAGAGAGAGCGTTGAGGACATTGGTGGGGGAGGTGGGGGGAAGGGTGGTCGAAAGGAAAGGGACTAAAAAGTTTTTATCGTAGTGATGCATCAGGCGGCGCAGTGGTTAGCGTGTCTGACTCGTAACCTGAAGGTCGTGAGTTCGAACCCCGGCCTGATCACTGTGTTGTGTCGACTTGCTCTAGTCGACTCAGCTGTGTAAATGAGTACCAGCTTCTGATGGGGGCTACCAGGGGGAGTCACAGACTCTCATCCGCTTAACACTACGGAAACCGGAGATAAGCGCCGGCCTTATAAGCCACGTGGCTCGGAAAAGGATACCTTCTCCAGTCAGTTTGTCATCCTGTGTTGATACATGGATTGACCTTGAGCTTTATGCGCCAGTTTAGCGCTTTGTAAGCTAGTGGAGAATATAAAAATAAACAGCTCCATTTCAGCATTATTAAACAAACACTGCCCAGTTTTCAAACATTGGTTTTTGCTTCTACATTTGTTTTCTGAATTCCTTTATTCTATGAGTTCCTAGGGCTCACACGTGTACGTGTCTGGTTAGTCTTGATTCGTATCCTATATATCTTTTTCTCTATTCTGTTTGCAGAATGTCTCGCCATTTTATCCGGAATTATCTTTCCAGTGTTTGCTTTGCGTTTTCTAGTAGGTTTTCCTGGTTCAATCGTCGGTTTGCTCGATGTTTGAACTTTGTTCGACCTTCTTTGAATCTTTCGCCCACCGTCCGTGGACAGGGACATCGAGTCGTTGGTCTAATCTCTCGTTGCCTTATCGGGGAACTTATAAGAGGTCACACATTTCTTGTACTAAGCATGGAAATCCCTGTGTTGTGGTCTGTAAACTTAAGGCGCAACTTGAAATTCAGTCAGAAATCATTGTGAACTACTTGTAGCGGTCTGGTTAAGACCCTCAGCTATTTAACTGCAAGCTTGTTAGAAAACGCGGGGAGCACCCCAGTACATATATACACAATGAGTGTATATGCAAATATATGCAATACACCTGAGTGTATATGGAATGCACCTGAGTGTGTATGGAATGTATGCAATGCACCTGAGTGTATATACAATATATGCAATGCACCTGAGTGTATATGCAATATATGCAAAGCATCAATACAACACACGCCGATAGGCTAAACGTGTGAGAAGTTATAGCTGGGCGACACATACTAATTAAGAAAATATTCTTCCGAAATCATAAAGTTTGCTAATTGCGGCTTATGGCGCTCCTTTTTTTGGCTCAAATCCTGAATAATTTCAGTCAATGACGTCTGCTTTCTTCCCTGACAGGTATATTTGCTCTGGTACTTGAAGTCAATCCCAAGATTTCCTGGAGAGATTTGCAGCATCTTATAGCCAACACTTCGCGAAAGACTGACCCCACTGATTCCGACTGGCAAACAAACGGCGCTGGTTATCATGTGAACCACAAGTACGGCTTTGGAGTCCTAGACTCTGCTGCCATGGTTGCCATGGCGACGAGTGAAGCCTGGAAAACAGCTAAGGTGCAGAAGATATGCAAAACCTCCCAAAGACTCCTCCCAAATAAGTTGATATCCAGGTTTGGGAATGCAACACTCACAATAAACAGCACTGGTTGCATGGGTATGAGGAATTGTGTGACGAAACTGGAACACGTGAGGGTGTTTGTGAGAGTGTTACACCCCAGGCGAGGTTCGTTGAGAATAACCTTAACTTCTCCGTCAGGTACAAGATCGGAGCTGCTCGCACCAAGGTTAAGAGATTTCTCTTCGAGTGGACTGCATTGGTCGTTTATGACTGTGTTCTCCTGGGGAGAGAGTCCTGTTGGTCTTTGGACTCTCAACGTTTCAGACACCAGAGGTCATAACGGGGTTATGAAACGGTGGGCTCTGCGCTTTTATGGCATTTGTGACCGCAAGCGTGACAGGAAACGTAACAAAAAGCGTGACCACAACCGTGACATAAATGTAAAGCGTCGGGACAGAAAAGGAAACAAGAATACGAAATAGAGTTAGCAGACACAGCTTGCAATGCATCCATGAAGAGAAAAACGGGATTGTGTAACTTCTCAGTCAAAGAATCAAATATCCTCGGCTGGACACTTATTTTCAGCTGTCTGATGCACGAGTTTGCTTAAAATATTCCTCAGTACACAAAAAAGGAACTCTGCAGCACCACAGAACATATCGAAATAATCCGTCTACTTTTATAACCGGATTTATTGTGACACAGTAGAACTATATATAATGTATCTCAGTGAATATTATAATCTATATATGTGAAAGTTGTATCTGCTTGTTCAAATCCTTACTGATGTTGCCGTTACTGTACGGTGGCCCAGAAGGCTCAACGCTAATAAAAAGAGAAACTGCAAAAAATAAAAAAAAAATGCAAAAGAAAAACGCAAACGACGACAAAACAAAATCACGACGTTAACATAAAAGCCAGTCGCAAATAAAAAAGGGAAACGCGAATTAAAAATAATAATCAAACACAAAAAAGAAGCAAACGCAAATAAAAAAAGAAGCAAATGCAATAA
>JANRMR010186086.1:0-11138 GCA_025434825.1 Bergia sp. 'catenularis'
GTTGTGTTGTGTTGTGTTGTGTTGTGTTGCGTTGTGTTGTGATATGTTGTGTTATGTTGTGTTGTGTTGGGTTAGGTGGGTTGTGTTGTGTTGTGTTGTGTTGGGTTGTGTTGTGTTGTGTTGTGTTATGTTGTGTTGTGTTGGGTTAGGTGGGTTGTGTTGTGTTGGGTTGGGTTGTGTTGGGTTGGGTTGGGATGTGTTGTGCTGTGTTGTGTTGTGTTGTGTTGAGTTGTGTTGCGTTCTGTTGAGTTTTGTCGAGTTCGTGATTGTGTCTTACCTTACAAGCCTTCTCGAGGGCGCTGATCTTTGCGTTCAAGGCTGCTAAAATAGCTGGAGTGCACTGATACTATAAAAACAATTTCAAGAAAGACAAGTTATTACGTTTAAAAGTAAATAAACTCCCGCTTAACTATTTTTGTAGTCCAAATAGATTCCTGAAAACCGTTCCTTATCATATCACTATTTACTCTTACATTATTCGAAAAAAAAAATTGTTTAATTTTATTTAGCGTTAAAACGCATTACATTTACGGTTAGTATTATACAGTCAGCTCTCGCCTTGCGAACACCCCGCTATTACGGACAAAAGCTAAATCCCCGTCCGAAACCATAAAGAAATGTATGGAAACAACTCCCGCTATTGCGGACTTCCGGTATTACGGCATTGCAGACACTTCATGTGGGCCCAAAGTAATAATTTTATTGTTCTTCTCCCGTTACAACGGACAACTTGGTTTTTCTATATTCCTGCTGTTTGTCGTTTTTTTGTGGAAAGAAATAACAAACAATGACAAACAGTAAAATGTAAACTTGACATAAAAAAAATAAATCATTTACAAAACACTTCCGCTGAACTATAAAAATGGCACACCACAGAATGCAAAGTGGCCACCGAAAACTACATAAAGAAAAGGTGTCCATTTACATTCATTCCGTTATACAGTTTTTACATTACTTTCGTAGTTTAGCTCGTTTTCCCAGTTCAGTGTTCTTGTGCTTTCGAGTAGGCTTGGTGGATATTCCTTCTTCCTTGGTTCGCAAGGATTTCTAGCTGCTTCACTAAAGAATGAAACTGTCTGAAGCGGATTTCTTGTTTACTATAAATCTGTATTTTTTTTATAAACCTTAAATACAACGTTAATACAACATACAACGTTATTGTACCTGCGGTGAACTGCATGTACAATGAAGACATTTCACGTTCAAGTTCATGTTTCATGTAATTTTAAAAGCATGTCCAAAGTTTTGGAAAGCCCACTAGTTTGTTCAGTTGTTGTACCTATATTGTATCATAGAGTATAGCAGTATACGTTATATGTGATACTTTACAACAAAAAATGGGGTCATTTTCATCGCACCCCGCTACTGCGGACTCTCGCTATAATGGACAACAAATGACGGTCCTGAAGGTGTCCGCTTTAACGAGAATTGACTGTTTTTAGCGTTACTGTTATTAGATTTAGCGGTGATGTGGCAGCAAGCATGCAAGCAATTCAAAAACGTACTGTAATCAGATCTCTCCACCCCTTTTTGTAGTTATTTCGTATGTGCCATTAAATTTATTTGTTTGATTGTGTTATGTAAATCTATCTCTATAATAATTTTCAAGATTGTATTAATAGTGTCCCCTATTAAAGGTGTGTCAGTAACAGTTATTAAAGTTAGACACTGAAATAAAGTTATTTTCTGCTTAGTGTTTTATGAATATTTTGTTCACCCACCAACGAGTTTCAATTATCCAGTACAGCATGACTAAAAGGATTAATGAACATGAGATGAGAACAGACCAGGACAGACAAACGGAGAATCAGAAAATGGATACGGTCGTATAATCAAAAGCTACTAACCGGGGATGGTGCGCACACGCCTGGATTTCCGTTGGGTCCCTGAAGCATTCAGAGTTAAGAAATTGTTTTAATTGACACTGATTAATAGGTTATCAGTATTACGATATTGCTGGATAAGAAACAAAACACTTTTCGTCTTGTGCTTCAAGATGCATAAAAGTATTACAGATATGTTAATGTTGCATAAATGGAAAAGGTCCAAAATATCGTATACACACATTCACACAGTCACAGGAATACATCGACATACATGTTTCACCCAACCGTACAAGTATACTTACATGTATACATAAGTGCTAGGGCCTTGCGAAATGACGTATTAAGATCAACTCAGGTAGCCCGTACACGTATATTAAGCTAACAGGCAGATTATCAAAATGACAATCATCTACGCATCAGAATTAAAGGCAGCCTACACTCGGACATAAAAATAATAGTCACTCCTAGACGCATATCGTAAACACTCTATTAAGACCCCTCCCCCCCCTCCCCCCCTGGTGGGGGACTTGTTTAATTTGGCGCCTTCTGGAGGAGGGAGGTCACAGTTGAACAGGTCTAAACAGTGACTTGAAAAGCGTTCATAAATGCCTGAAAACGGAACCTTCAATTTCAAGATTGGTGCACTCCCTGCCGTGTAACAGTAACGCAAGTTCATAAGTCTAATTCACTGTCCGTAAGCTCTGTTTTATGTACCTATATAGCCTGAAACTCAAACATACTTTTCTTTTTGGAAGAAGGGGATTAATATAGAAGGTGGCTTATTAGATATTTAGATGCCTAAAGGAGGGAGGCTTATTAGAGAGGTGAGGCTTAAAAGAGAGGGGGGGGCTTAATAGAGAGGGGGATAATAGAGAGGGGGCTTAATAGAGAGGGGGGCTTAATAGAGAGAGGGTGGTAGAGAGGGAGGCTTAATGAAGAGGGGAGAAGTTAACAAAGCGCTTACGTTATGTGAATATTAATTCGTCTCACCTTTGGACCTGGAGGTCCCGGCTTTCCGCGGGGTCCTTGAGGTCCCTGTGTCACAAGCAAACGAATTGTCGGTTAAGTTTTCGAAATCAGAAACTAATAACTTTTGGTCGTGCCGGGTGGGAAAATACTGGGCTCTTGGTCTTGAGCTACTGGCACCGCTCAACTAAGCTTGGTCCATATTTCATGAACTTTAACTAAATATTTTCGGTCCGGCCCTCTCTTCAGTCAATACGTACATTGTGTTTAGCATGTTACGTAAAACGTCCAAGGGCTTGGAAAGTTGTATAACGTTCCTAAAACGCTAGAAACGTTATTGTTACAATATAATTTAATATAATATAATACAATACAGTATAATATAATACAATACAATACAATACAATACAATACAATACAATACAATATAATACAATACAATATTTTTTTGTAGTCGGGGGAATAGCTAGGAAGTGGTCGCCCAATCTCCCGGAAAGTTGTGTAATGTTATCGTCATCGTTATGACTACCTTAAACGTTATTGTTATTATTAAGAAAAATACCTTTCCTCCAGGCTGGCCAGCCGATCCGTCTTTCCCCTTGAGAGCAAGTGTCATCATATTCTGCAATATCAACCGATAGACTGTTCATTATAATGTTACATATTACAGTGATTCGCTGTTTTTTTAAAAAAAAAAAGCTGTTTTAACTCCGTCCAAAAACACTTTAAAACACCCTTCGGGAAGCAAACTCCTTTTTAAGTACACGAAGGTACGGGGGGGGGATAGGGGAGGGATAAACTTTTAAATTTTGTAGATTGTGCCAGCACAATTTTTGGCATAAATTGCCAGTAAGAGCACTTTTTACATTTCTAAAAACACTGATATCATTGTCAATATCTATTGCTTATGTCGAACTCAGTTAAAATAAGGCGTTTAGTGTTTCTGCTAGAATTCGTTTTTCAGTTTTGCGAAAGACATTTTCCGCCAGAATTGTAACTATACCCCAAAAATAGGTCTTCAAAAATCGTACTAGGAAAAGGGATTTCTTCAAGAACACTGCTAAAGTTAAAATAATTGGATCACTAAAAAGAAACTAGGAATACATAAGCCGAATATTAAGGGACATCTGTACAATTATTCTGGTTTCTCTGGAAATTAAGATAGTTACCTGGCCAGATCGGACTTCGGATTAGCTGAATTATTTGCAGAGATGATAATTTCTGATACCAGTATACGTGTTATCAAACATCAGTTATTAATCTGGACAATAACAGAAACTCGGATGGTGCAGCTACAAAGCACTTGCAAGGAGGGGGGAGAGGAGGAGGAGGAAAATTTTGCGGTTACAACTCTTGACACTTTACGTACCTTGCACTTGGTGCCAGGGCATGGTGCAGCAGGTGCAGGTGTGGCAGGTGGTGGTCCATTTAGCTGAGTTAGTTTCTAAACGAAAAGACATGAGCAATTGAGGTTATTAGTGTACTCAGTGGATGCTTTAACCCTCTGTCTCAGGTGTGCCTTTCCAACACTGGTCCTTTCCTCTTATAATGGGGGAGTGGTAGGTTGTATCGGACATCTTCCTCTTTAATTTAGCCTCCGAAAGACTCCAAAAATGGAGAAGGGTTTGTGACAGCCCCCCTTCCTGAGAGAGAAGGTTAATAGAACCAAAACGAATGCCCAGCTTTGTAGAAATAGTTTCACGTGCATTTTGATGAAAAATATATAAACGCTGGTTCTCTGGTTTTACTGGGACATCAGATTGTCAAGTTATCACTGAAGTTGGGCCGGCCGTTGGTGATGCATTTTTATTCATAACTCGATGGAACTGAACCAGCCATAGCCCATTTATTCTGGTACTGTAATTTAAAAATCAATTTTCGATAATCACATACAAACTTTCATCATATTTTACTTAATTAATAAACTTCTATTCCAAACTGGAAATATTCTCAAACTTCAATCCTGCAAGTACCTGTAGTATTAAAAGTAATAATTTTTAGCAGACCCAAGCTGTTTTACTGCTTTCAAGCCTTTAGTTTGGCTGGGAGGGTCACTAGTTTATCAGTGCTACTGTAATGTATCAGCCTCATTAAAAAAAGTTATATTATTTTATCATGAATATTATTTATATTAGTTTAAGTATTAGTAATTTATATATATAATAATAATTAATAATTAATTATTATTGTTATCGTTATCGTTACCGTTATCGGGGTGCCGAGTCTTTATTTCTTTTGAATTTCTTTTGAAAAAACAAATATGGCTTTAGATGCTGCTCTTGTACACTATTGCTGTAGTCGAGTGTAATAACAGGCTCAAGATGTAAATCAAAATATTGATGGTAGCAGATAATAAAGCTCTAGTTTCATGCAGGTGGATCTAGAATTTTGGAGAGGGGCCCACCATAGTGGCTGCTAGATTCCAGGAACATGCACCTCGGGACAATATTGATTTTGAAAGCCTTATAAATCACATTTCTCACAGTTTGAGTGTAGTTTTGGCTATAGTTATAAATTTGCAAATGTTCAAAATTACTGATTTAAAAATGTTATTCGCCTCTCTTCCTTCTTTTCTTTCAAAAAAAAAAAGTTGTGACGCCCCATTAAATGACCACCCCTCCTTAATCAATGCGCCGTTTAGAGTAATATAAACGTGTTCAGTAACATTATCCTGCCTATTTCACGTACCGCACCAAAAGGCAGTGCACTGGGAGTTTGAGAGTTGGTTCCGGGTGCTTCATTTGGTTGATTACTGCTGACTGGTATTGGTGGCAGGCTCTTCAGATCTAGTAGTCCAGGTCCATTTTGGTTTGGGGCAGCAGGTTTTAGTACAAATGTGTCACCTTGCCCTTTAACTATAACAAACTTCTGCCCTTTGGTCATCTCTCCACACAGGATAAACATCGCTTGCAAAACAGTCGCAAGACGATAAAGGATCTTCATGGTGGCGTTTATCAGCGGTCTGTAGTGCGGGCTCTCCCCTTGTGAGGTCTACATCAGACTTTCCACGCCGTGGTTACTACAAAGAAAAGTACTAAGAAAAGTTGTATTTTAACTCATTAACGCAAACGATAGCGTGGGGAAAGCATAAAGATTAATAAGTTCTTTTATTCATCTGCTTAGTATGAAAAAACAGCTAAATATATCTCATATGTTGGTGTCTTTATTTCAAAAATCGATTGCATTTCGCTGCACATCCATGATAAACCAATCGGTTTAAAACTTACTAAAGTCGGTTTAAAACTTACTAAAGGGCAAGATCATTTCGACAGAATTCAGAGTACAGCACAGGATTGCACCGTCGTGAAATTCTATGAGTTGTGACAATAGACGTTTTAAAAAAATTAGTAAAAACAAAGTATTTTTTTCATTATTTTAAATCGTTTGCAAATTTCAACCTCAGATGTTTTTTAAGTCTTATATTTAGTAAATAGGTTCGTTATTAGTTTTGCTTTGTTTTGTGATACATGAAAATAGGAAAACAAAGTCATCGAGATCCACATCAAAAGTTGAAATATAAACTATTCATGCTTCTTTAGACCCAGTTTTGAAGTTTTTTCTTAAATCGTTGTTTGAATGTGAACAATTGGAGCCTCGTAAATTGTTTTATTAAAAAGTGAGTAAACTATAATTTTTCACAGTCGTCTGATTGAGTCGAGATTCAGACTGTGGTGGTCTTTACTTTGACAAATTTGACTTATAGTATATCAATATTTTGCATGCTTGACAAATTAAACTGGGTCCAACATGCAAGCAAGACCTCAACAGGAAAAATAAACAATTGAATATTATTCCATGTTCAGCCTTGACTGAACTATCAAACAAGTCCACACGGCTTTTGACTAACACAATCGAATTCAAACATTTTTATTGTTGGATTCCATAGGATCAAATGCCAAAGCACTACGACTGAAAATGTCTGGTATATATATACACATTTGAAAACTTCCTCCCAAGAAGAAATAGACTACAACAAATATAAACTGCCTGCCGTTTCTTTCTTGTCCTTTCTGACAAAGAAAAGAATTCCTGAGGGGCAAGCGAACGATAACCAATAACAATGCGGGCGCCAGCTGGCTTGTTGCCCCAAAAGAGAACAAAACGATACCTGTCCACAGATTATAACAAACTCCACGATGTTTAAAATTATTAAGTTATGAAACCCTGTTTTCTTATTAAAACTGCGGGGTATGAAATATTTTGTTGCAATGCTACAGGGTCAAGAAAATTTCACGCAAATCCTCAGTATTTTTACTGTCTACTAAAAATTGACGGATTTGAAGAAAACAGTTCGTACCACTAATTTTAATAATTACAGTAGTTTTTAACCAGTTTAAGCTCGTTTCAGGCATCGTGCTATTGTCCGGTCAAGCCTAATTGTGTCGAGTTCTACTTCAGATCGACGGCTCGCTTGACTCGCGGCTCCAACTCGTTCGCCAAAAACTCGGCGGAAGTTTCAGGTTCCCGTTTTTCTTTCCATACTGAACATGTTATAATTTTCAAAAGTAAAACTGTTAAAACAAAAACCAAACGGTTTTGTGAAAGCAGTTTCTTGGAAAACGCGTACAAGGAAATCGCTGAACCGAGTAATTTTGTGGTGAGCAATTTAATTGAGTTGTTTCCGTATATAGATTATTACTTAAAACTTTATTAAAATGTATCTCAGCAAGGCTTTATCTAGATCGTAGTTTGCCGTTAGCCGAGGGGTAAAAAGCTGTGATAAAGATTAAGTCCAGTTATAATGGACCAGTCCCATAGGATTATCTTCTTCAGTAAACTTTAGAGAAAACGAAAATGCCAATGCTATAGAATAAAATTGGTACTGTTATGTACCTGCTCAGAAGTCGATTGTAACAAAAACACACACACAACCTACCATCTTTAATCCACAGTGGGTTACCATCACGTGGATAAAGAATACACGAATACAACCACTAAACTGAGGCATGAAATATCTGTTTTGTATTCACTTATTAGCTCTGCTTTCCATTTCTCAAGTTTCCGGCTTTAATTTTGCTTTCTGTGTGTGTTGCTCGAAAGGACAATCGTTAAGACAAAGTTGCATACATACACCAGATTGCACACAAAGTTATATACCTTAACAAGAAATGACACAAAAACACAGTTCTGCCGTGCTACAAACTAACCTTAGAAGGATTTTGGAGTTATTTGTTAATCAATGTCTGTTTGCCTAGATGAGCAAAAATAATCAGGGACAAGATGGCTAAGGAGCGATTAGGTGTATGAAGAAGAACTAGAGATACAATAGCGAGAGGGTATAGTAAGATTTTAGCTCCCTGCCTGGCTTAAATAAGTTGAGAAACATCCAAACCAAATTATATCAGATTCGACACAAAGTTTTGATTTAATTGATAGTGAAAGCCAAACGTGAACTGGTAAAATGAAAGCCGTGCCGTTCATTTTGAGTTTGTGTTCCAACCCTTATGTGGAAAGGCTAACTTACCTTATGTGTCTCTTTAGTTCAGTGGAATTTACACCAAAACGGGAAACAAGTTGATAAAAAAGAACAAGAGATGAAGAATAAGTTGGTTACTCGGCCAGCTCCTACAACACCAGAGATACCATAGAACATGATTCATTGTTTAGTTTATGAATAATTTATGTGGTTAAAAAGAAAACATGCACTGATGCAAGAAAAGTATATTTCATTTCTTATCACAAACGCACAGTTGTGGAGTAAAATTAATTTTACTTGTTTTGACAATAGACCTGGCTTTATAAACGAATAGAGATTTTTAGTGCCACTTTTGGCCTGGAGAATGAATATGACAGGACCAGAGACAAAGAATGAATTCGAGCAGATCGTAGATCAATTATGGTTTATTAGTGGCGACTGGTTGAGCAGGTGGCACAACACGCTTAAACTAAAGTCAAGTAACACAGTCAACCAATACTCTGACAACAAAATGTGTTACTGTTTTGATACAAGGTATGATATGATAAAGTGACCGGATTGATAACCTACACAGTGAAATTAAACCTAACAATCCGTAGGCTTTAGAAAATGGGCCTGCTATTGTTACTGCTATTGTCCAAAGAACCCAGTGGAGTCTTTCGCTCACATGGTAGAGTACACACAGACAGTAGTTGTCAAACTGGATCGTACATAAACGCCCTTAATGTGATTCATTAGTCCATCGTAGAACTAAATACGTTAACGAAATGAGAAATGCTGATGGGTACACAGGTTTACGTAAACATATTGTTTATACAAAACAAATGCACTCAAAACAAACTGTCGTAAGTCTCTTGGTTATTGCAGCCATTGATTTGTGGAGATAGCGTCAGTTAGTTGGTGCGAAACCTCGAGTTTGAGCCCAGTCTCCACTCGGATCTGTAATTTACTTGGTTTACAAGTTTGAATCTAAGCCGGGGCAATGTTGGGCACCAACATAGCTGACTGGAGCGCCTCCTGTGCCAGCTGGAGATTTTTTAAAACCCATGTAGTGGTTTGACTTAGACTAGACTAGACTAAACTAGACTAGATTAGGTTAGGTTAATATATCATATATTTTACTTTAGTTTTGTATTACTTTACTTTACTTTACTTTACTGATAGCTAAATTCGTCAATCGTTTGATCTTGTTTTACATTTTCAGGAAGCAGTATGTAGTTTGTAAATTGTTAGGGTTTATTTACTTAAGTTTTTATT
The DNA here is from genome assembly GCA_025434825.1 of Bergia sp. 'catenularis'. NCBI lineage: Eukaryota > Metazoa > Cnidaria > Anthozoa > Zoantharia > Parazoanthidae > Bergia > Bergia sp. 'catenularis'. Next base: position 9,466 of record JANRMR010186086.1, read on the forward strand.
AAGCTTTTGAGCTCTCTTACATACAAAGTTATTTTCCCTATTTATATGCCAGTTTTAGTCAGCAAAACGATTGGAGCAAAAAATGTTGAGTTCACGAGATTCAGATTCAGTTGAATTGTTCTAGCACAGAAAGGCCCTATTTCTAATCAACTAGGCTACATGTATATAGCTATATACAAGTTTCAAAGCAAGATAGAATACAATTGCAAATCAGAGGAAAGAAATAGAGGTGGACTGGACGCACACTGAGAAAACTACAGACGTATTTTACATTGACACAGAAAAAGTTTTACACGGAAGTCTGTCGCCAGTATCAGACATCCATGCATTTGGAGCTGAATCACAAGAGAGGGAAATTGGAGCAACTCAATAACATTCAGAATCTGTTTGCAGGGTTTTTTCTTTTGCAAGATGAACACATTGCGAGGCCCCATGACACAACCACCATTCAATTAAACCTGAGGAAACTGTTAAATACTATCAGGGACGGCAGAGCGAAAATTTGTTTGGAGAAAGGCTGCAAGCCGCAGAAGGTGCAGGCTTTCCAGCCCGGGGGTCCGGGGCATGCTCCCTCGCGAAAATTTTGAAAATTTGAAATGCTGATAAAATTGCAAATGGTGATAAAAAAAAATCAATGAACCATGCCCAAAATCTATGCCCAGATTATCACAGCCCTCCCCTAAAAGGGTGCCCAAAAATTGTGACCCTCCCCCCATATTTTCCGCTCCCTTAAATTCTGCCCAACAGACTCAAGTTTAGAGAGGAAAAGACTGTTATAGCGCTTATGTGGTCGAACATTTCAATACTTCAACATAATATTCACTAAGAATAAAATGTATAAATGTTTTATTCGCTTTGAGTTGAAATGCGGGCGACCTTTTCTCGAAAACACAGGTGAATAAAGACAGGCAGCCATGTTTGAGGCCGGGATGTTTCTTCTCCCATTTCCATGCAGTTACCTACCAATGACCTACAAACAGACCATACTAATTGGCAGAAAACGCCGATTTCTAGTGGTTCTGACAATATTTTAAACTGAGTTGAGATTGATTTTTGGCAATATAATTTCATTTGTTCAAAATAATGAAAAAGCTCATGCAAGACTACGCAATGGTTGGAACAAAGTTGAGTATACTGTGAGTTTACAATTTTCTTTGTTATCAGTTCCGTTTTCCCTTTTGGATTTTGTATGTATAAAACTGATTTTAGATTTCGTAAAGCAGCGTCTCAAACAAAAACGAAAAATCCTATGTACAAATTTGGAGAAATTAATTGCGAAGTACAAGTTTATTCGAGGTGCTACTAGTATAACTACACTAATTGATGAAAATCAAAGTTTTTATGGAAGCTTACTCATTATAAGTCATCCAATGCCTAGTCTTTAGTAAAATACTTTGTTGTTCATCTGTGTGGTCTAACCTGCTAAACACTACTAAAAGTAACGTCGGCAAACTCCAGGCAGTACAGAATTTGCTATCCGAGTTATCACCAACAATAAAAATGGAAGCACATCAATCCTGGGTTCATGTTAAATCTCACTCGTCTTAATTAACACGACGTACATTCAATTGCATGGCATCGAACTACTTGTCTTTAAACTTTAACTTTAATCTTTATTAAGTTTCAAATAGCAAAGCTAATCCTGAAACTGCTCAGATGTTGGCGTAATTAGC